>VZTV01058654.1:317-16918 GCA_013400875.1 Anhinga rufa | reverse complement strand
TTGGGATATGAATATTGATGAAGCCATCCAATTGAAGAAACCAATCTATGTAGAGGTTAAATTTAATAGCAAACATAGTATGCATTTTTATGTTAAACAATTTATGCAAGAGTGACTTGACAGAAAAACTGGTATAAAAACTGGTGAATTTTAATGCAAAGGTGGACACATGTTTGGCGGAGCTATCCCCTGTGTCCCCAGCACTGAAATAAAGAAGTGCCTACTCACCTACTCTGTGTAGATGAGTTTTTCCTTTTACAGATTTGTAACACTATCATTTGATATCTGGAACTTTCTTGGGCAAACTAACAAACAGGTTAATTTACTTCAACCCAAACAATTCCATGAAGCACGAAGGTCTCCTTTCTTTTCTTGTTACTAATAAAATACAGATTCTAGTTAAACTTCTTCAGCCGGTTGAGTTATCTCTGTGCTCCTTCACTCATACATACACACACGTATATTTTCTGGTAATTAATAAGGGGTAAGGTTACACTCCAATTTTTCAACCTGTAGGAATTTAATACCTTGAAAGCCCTGTCTCTGTGTCAGATTTCATTAATATTCACCAACTGATTAAAAAGTTATCCAGAAGAGACAGATGAGCAGACCAGATCATCACATGGCTGCATTTCTTTCAGGAACAGGGCTAAGAGGACATACTCTTCTGAGGTGATATACTTAGAAATCCCTGAAACAACAGCAGTACATTTTCATTTTCCAGGATGGGAATTCAGTGGAAAGTTGTGACAAAAAGTAAAACCTCATGATGCGTATCATAGAATGGTTTAAGTTGGAAGGGACCTTTAAAGGTCATATGTAAGGCCATTAAGCATAACATGATCTTAATTTAATAGAAGATGGTTAAGTCAGTCTAAATAGCAGTATAAACCTATATAGTTTATTTAACGTGACATTTTGAGGTGTTATTTTTGCATCTTCTTCTGATGTGATGAAGTTCACAGTTCATTATAATATGAACAGTTAGAGACTCAGATTCAGACTGAAACATCAGAAAGGTTAGTAAATTTTTTTCCTGCTAAGCAGAGTAAAATGAAGAAAGTACATCTACATTTGTGGATTCCTCTACCTCATACCATAGCTTCTATCAGATGTTTGGGGGGGACCTGCCAGAATTACTCCCATTACTTGGCTGTCTCTCAATTCCCAGAGTGGAAGGTCATTCACATCTAAAAATACACATTTACGTTGTATGCACTGTTCCTTACAGCCCTCGCTGTTTCTCTTTGCTCCTCAGTGTTCCTCAGTCCTCAGTTCCTCAGTATTTGTCTTCTACCGCCTGATGAAAAGGGACATCCTTTGGTAGAATAGTAGATCTAGACATTGCAGCTTTAGTCTGAATTTTGCTTCTTTCTGGTTTTGTTTGTCACAGTCACCTTTTTAATACCTTTTCTTTTTCTCTTGTTTTCCCCTTTACACAGTACTAATAAACTGATTTGTGTGCTGATGTCTGTTCTCTAGGCTATTCATATGTCGGTACTGGTCAACTAAGAGAGCAACATTTATAATAATTCCACAGAGCTCTTTGTTTTAAGACCTTAGAGTTGATTGACTCATGGTGTCTTTCATACATTATTTTGTCTCCTCCCCTTTTCTTTCCCTGACTTTGCAGGCAGGGAATGCTACCTGATTTTAAAAGACTAAAACCCATGTCTTCTAGGTCCTATTTGTGTCTTTATCACATTATCACAACATAGCTTCTCTGTGACCTGATTTTTGACTGATAAAACACCTGCCTTAGGAGGAAGCAAGGGAATAGCTTACTCCTTTGCAGTCTATATCAAAAAGTCAGTGTCTTTCTTTTTAACATCTTCTTACACTATATGAGAAGAGCCATCACAGGCCAGATCAGTGTTTCTGTGGTCTTGCATCTGAAAGAGTGCAGTGATGGATCCATAGGAAGGGCTTCCAAAAAGCAGGGCTTCTGTGCCCAACTTCAGACACTTAGTGCTTTACAGATTTCCTGAGCTAGTGGTTGCATCTAGGCCATGTTTACTGTCTGCTGATGGACTGCCTTCATGGTTTATTATATAGGGGAGGTTGTATTGGGGTTATGTCATACTGGGGGCTTCTAGAATAAACGTTTCTTAAACTATGAAGTCACTGTTTTAATAGTAGTAATGTGTATGAGCTCTGCTGGTCTATTGAAGCTTTCTCTCTGGCAGACAGTTCTCTTCCCAATTTCTAGTCTAAAATAATATTCTTCATCTCTCTGCCAAATGCAGTCCTTTCTAAATAGGAACATTTAGCATATTTCCCCTTATGATATTGTAGACTCGTAACTTATTGTCCTTTGTTTGTAAGTGCTGTCTGTGTCAATCGAATGGGTGATACTAGAGCAACCATCAGCTATCTGGGGACAACACTTGTTTGCTGTATCCATCATACTATTTCAGATGCCAAGAAATGTTTTAAGCTGAATGCAGACGTCTCATTGAAATGAAGCTGATGGATGTAGGCTTCTAGATATGCGTTGCTTACAACAGGAAGACAGTTAATTTTTCAAATGCATCCATGTGTTTTTTGTTTCTAGGTTTTATAAGGCTTTTGCAATGGAAGCAGGTTTTGGGGAGTTCCATTTGTACCTGAGGCCCAAGCACTTTGAATCTGCATCTCACAGGGAGAAACCAGACTACCTCCCACCAATATTCATTACATCTCTCCTGCAAGATGACAGCTGTGTTGACAGGTAGACTGTATTTTTTTGTGTGTTTCATAGGGCATAATCTCTTTAAATTGGATGAGATCAAGCCTTCAGTCTGCTTAGGCTCACATGTAAACCACAAAAACTTCAGCGTGTAAAATACATAAAATTATTCAGACAGAAAATATAAAATACTGCATTATTTTTTTCCTTTTTGTATAGAGTCTGGGACTAAATAATGCTAATTTAAAGCTGTTAAGCAGTGAAAGTGAGGAGACTCCTAATTTGTGTTGAACACTGGCAATTTTGGGGATAAAGTGCATTTTCTTTCAAAGTGAGGGATGCCAAATGGGGCTGGCCTGAAAGTGGTTGCCCCAAGCCCCACAGGTAGCAAAATGGGACCTCAAAAACTGTTGTGAATGAAGTCCTTATTCTGAGCAGGAAGAAAGCTTGTTCTCCTAGAGTTATACTACACTTCCTTTGTTTTTCAGCTCAGTGACTACTAGACCCCATCTCTGCACAAGGAAAAGGCTATTTATTATCTTCCCCTTTTCCCTCAAAAGAGTGACTGGAATAAGTAGATTTTACATTTGCTTTGATTTATTCTTTAAAGAGTTGGTAAATATGGGTGTGTATACACATACATAAATACACCTGTTTGTGTGTGTGTGTGTGTGTGTGTGTTTGTGTGTCTTTTAGATCAAGGTTTATGAGGGAGAAAGGAAATAACCTGTGAATTCTCTTACTAGATTCAGGGAGGACATCCAATCAGTCATTCCCTGTGGCTAACAGGGGCAGTAGGGCTCCCTTCTGACCTGTGCATATACCACCTGCAGTCCCATGCTATTGTTTGCACCCTGTTCACTTGCATCCACTCTAGCCTACTGTGAAAATTGGGCTGTTCCAAATAAGTTTAGTAATTGCAAGCAACCTGGAATGAAACTTCAGCTCCTAATATAATTGGGGCAGTGATGGACATCAGAGCCCAAAGGACAGTACAGCAGCACAAAAAAACCCCACATTTTAGGAACTAATACTTGAAGCAAGGCATGATTAAACTGAACAAGCAGATTTTTCACTGGTTCACAAGCTCATCTAAGAGGAGATAATGGGTCATTGCAAGGTCAACCACAAAACATCACAAGAATATATTATTTTTCTTATAAAACTACTTCTGAAAACTAAAGCAATGTTCTAATATCATTAAATTAGTGACTAAAGTGACCGATTCCATTATGTATTCTAAATTTAAAGGGGGAAAGAAATTGAAAGTATTTCTGAATTTATCACTATTTTCCTTTCATTCTCAGTTTGGTTTCTTTCTGTGTCATACTCCATGTTTATAGGTAATTTTGCTTTTATTGCAGATATATTCCATCTAGCTTACCATTAAGCATTCAAGAAATTGACAATCATATTGGAAAGTTTAGTTTCCGTACAAGAGGTGGTGTTATGCAGGTGAGTGATTTTATTTACAGAATACGCAAAAAAAAAAAGTATATTATGTTATTATTTATTTGCTAGAGTATGTAAGAGCCTCAGTCTTGTTTACTAAACACTATAAACTTCTCTACTATTTGTCTTTCTCCGAATGATAATATGATTTAGTCTACCATTTTATAATTAACTTCATAAAATTGCACTGAAAACTTGATTGTTCATGTGGCCTAATCCAGGAATCCTTACTGGGATTAAACTCTCTAAATCAGCAGAGTTTTGTCTGAGGAACTTTGTTAAATAAAGCAGGATGCCTGTGTGTGGCTGTATGCACACATAGTAACAACATTTGGTGTAAAGAATTCTGTAATTAAAGAAAACTACGTTAGTCTTCAATGCTATTTTGCATACTTAGTCCTTTCCTCTTTGTATTAGTGTAAAAGAACAGCATCACAGACTGCCAGGTCATGGAGATTCCTTCTTTAAAGCCCTCCGCAAAGTCTTCTTCTTGTCATCAACTTAGTCATGACCTGTACTCTGCAGCAGGGTGGCATGTAATTAAAAATTTGCCATGGAAAAACAAATATGTTTTATTTGGTATTTGCTCCTTTCCCAGCCTGTTTGCACTTTGCTGCACTGTCTGGCACTGTCCTGCTCTACATAGTAGAGCTGAGAATACAACTCATTAAATACAAATGAATGAAATGTTTCCTGGATCTCTATATTCAGTCATCTTACAGTGATAACAACATATACAAATATAATAGAATGCTCTACCTTACTCCTCCGTTCATTAAATTAAGCTGCTGAAGTACTACAAGACAGAGTAATGTCTGTAAAGTAACTTCTCTTTTAAATGGCAGAGGAAATGCCTAACATGTTGCTTTCCCTCTCCTTAGCTCTTGTGTCCATCTGGAATAAGGAACATGCAGCTTATCCTGGCCTGTCAGGTCATTCAGAAAAATGCTCTTTTGGCAGCTGTTCAGCAAGCCTCCTTCTGTTACTTGGTCCAGCCTCCCCATACCCTGGACATAAAGGTTAGCAGCATCTTCCTCCTCACGTTGCACTAGTAGTAATGGGTTTTGCCAGCCTTTGCCCAAAAAGGGTATCTGTTAATTCTGCTTATAATCAATTGGATGGCAGTCCTGCACAACACTTGGAACAGCATCACTGATGACTGCAGGAGCTGCTGTGATTGTGTATTAGCATATGACATAAAAATAAATGGTGTCACAACAGTGATTTATTTAAAGTCTATTAGCTGGGTAAGTGATGAGGCATAGCTAAATATATACCTCAAGAGAGGACTGAAAGAGGTTGGAGATGAATTGGATTCAAAAGGCACAGTTGAAATCTCATAGACTGTGATATGCAGTAAGGCTAGCAATCACAACCTGACCTTGAAATATGCATTCTTCTGGGAAGGCGAAACCATCAGTTCCTGCCTCTTTCCTTTGTTCTGTCTTCTGAAAACAGAAGTATGGTCAACACTATTTGCAATGGGAAACATTCATGTCAGCCTGATGCCATTATGTTGGTTCAAAAGCTACCTGCCAGGGTCACCGAGCCATTACTGTTCCTTATCTTATATATGGCTTTTTTTCTTTTTTCATCCTGTGTTTAAAATATGGTGCTCTGGAGATACCCTGGCTTCACACATGTTAAATTGTTGTAGGGCTCTGTGTTGCATTTTCTCACACAGCTATTGTGTCTCTTCCAGAGACAGCTGCATTACAGTGATGAGCTAAGTGACCTCATATGCAATTTTGAATTAATAAGCAAATAGAGTTTCTTTAGGGCTTGCCTTATCTTCTCTGTGCTTATATTGACATCTCTTTCTATGCTCCTTAGGACACGCCATCTATCCCCCCTCAGCCCCCTCTTGCACCTCCCATGCTCAGTCCCTTGCCACCAGGCAGTATTCTCAGCTCATTCCTGTGTATGGGAAGTGTCCGTGTTTTGCTGCCTAGCTCGGCAAGAAGCACTGTGTTTTGTGGCAGGTTTGTAGCGGTGCACGTGCTGACTGCCTGGCTGTCATGCTGGGAGCCCAGCTGGCCGCTGCCTCCTGGGAGCTGAGCAAGCCAAGCAATATGGCTAGGGATCAAACTCTCCCTGCCTTTTCGCTGAGCAGGGGGTTCTCCTCACTAGCTGAATGCTGATTTCGCAAAACTGGAAGGAACTTTATACCCTTGAGACCTCTGTTCTTATGTCAAATATATTTAAAATTAGCCAGAGGGTTCAAAAGTTGTTAGAGATGGGTTGAATCAGCGAAGGGAATGAAGCTGAAACATTTCCTGTGTGACACCAATTCTTTCTGAGCTTAAAAGTGAAAAACAGACGTTGTTATGACTCCCCATAGTCTCATTTTGGGTCACTCAGAGCTGCACTGTGGGGAGGGGAAGGAAAGATGTCTCATGAAGCTGTGACTCGCAAGCTTCTGAGCATGAAATGCTGTTCCTAGAGCAGTGTCCTACACACTTTCTTTCCTTACACTGGGGGTGAATGTAAAGGAGGTCCCAGGGCCAACACTCACCCCAGAGACGGTCAACTGCACCAGCACAAACTTGTTTCACCACTGCATGGTTTGCATCCTGTCCCAGCACGAACAGAACAGAGATTCTGCACCGTACAGCTGAGATCCATTGGCCCAAAGAGGTATCCCGACAGCCCAACAGAAAAATACTTAGTATTGTGCAGTCAGAGCCTCCTGCTTGCTACTGAGCAGGAACCCTTCATGCCACTGATCTCGTGCAACTTTTGGCAGCACATGTCCCAGTGAGCTGCTGCACTCTGCAGCCACTTGGTGGGCACCCAGGTGTTGGCAGCGGGATGGCCAGCTGCGCAGCCCCCAGGGCTGGCCATGGTCTAGTTCATCCCAGAAGCTGGTTTCCATTCCCTCTCACAGAGAAGTCTGAGATTCTCTGTCTTCATCTCTAATCAGATCCTGCAGCACTGAAATCCTCAGTGGAACTGAGCAACCTCAGTTTCTTTCCCAAATAGATCCTCCATGCTGTCATACAAAGTGCTGGTATTGTGTGTCTCTCCTGAAAACTGTGAGTAATCTTATTCTGGAAATAGCTCTTCATCCCCCAGTTGAAAAGGATTGATCTTCCAAACATTTGGAGCTCTTTTACTGTCTAAATGTTGAATGGTTTCTTTTCCACAGAATGGCAGTGACTGTATTTTTTGTTTTCAGATGTCTCCTCTCCTCTGTAAATCATCTAATGGCTGCTGCATCCATTCTGGATCAGTTTTTGCTGATTTACAATCAGTGGGTATTAGCTAACTAATCAAACATAGAGGACAATTAATGCAAGCAACGGAGGTAGTGACAAGGAGGTCATGCATCTGTTATTCCAGATTAACATGTAAAACTGGAAAAAATCTTGTATAACCTCCTTACGTAGGAAAGGGAGATGGTTGCAGGATGTGACAGGCTGTGTCTCCACTGAGGGACCCACCAGTGCTGTGGGTGGTATGGTTGTCCACCTGACACAGGCCAATGCCCATGGCGTCTCCCTTCAGCCCATGTGAAGGAAAGCTGGTTGCATGATGCCAAGGGAGCTGTATGCTCTGCAATACCTGTCATGGCCTCGCTGGTTGATAGCCAAGACCCATGGGCTGTGCCATGAAGGGCACAGGCTTAACCAATGCAGTCTCACTGTGCAATAAGCCCTCATCTAGACCAGCCTGTTTGATATTGGTCTAGGACCTTCAGAATGGCAAACTCCCATGTATTTGTAACCTCAGTGCCCAACTTTTCTATACTGACTTTGTTTATAGGCTGAAATATTTCTCAGGAAGGAAGACAGTGCTCATGTCTGCCCATCTCCTTCTAAGGCAGCTGCTGACTGCTGGTTTTTTAGTACATGTGTCTTCCCTGTGCTCAGCCAAGCAGAAGAATTGTTCTCTGGGCAGTAAGTCCATTTTCTTCTACAACAGAGCAAAGGTGTTCTTTGGCAGATCCATCTGCAAGCTGGCACTAATTCAAGCCAAACTAGTACTTAGTCAGGAGAAGGAACTCAACTCTCAAAACATGGCGTTTTTTTCCCATTTTCGTCTTTCCTTTCCTGCTATATGCAAAAGCTGATAGCTCTCCTTGATTTGCAGGGGAATTAGTGCACTTTTTTAGCTCCCCTGGACTTCAAAGTGCCTGTGCCACTTTTGAAATATGACTTAAAGGACTTGGAAAAGTACCACTTGTTCCTACTTGAAAATTAGGATTATTTTTATATAAATATGCAGAAATTTCTGAGGTTCCTTCATACCGGGAACCACTGGGCCTTAAGTAGGTGGTGTGGGGGGATGAGTGTAGTTTTTTGTGTTCTTGAGGTGGCAAACTGGTTTTCCAGACAAGTGATCTAGATATACAATTATTTGTACATATTTGAATATGTGAATACCTGGGAATATTAATATTTTATTTGCAGCTGATTGAATGTTGAGAATGTTGTCTGATTTATAAATTGGGCCCTGCCTCTGAGTCTGCTGTTGCTACAGTTTCATTATGCCTGTGCTCAATGAGAACTGGTTTTTTTCTTTGACTTTCAATGATCCCAGTGAATTATTATGTCATAAAGCTAGGGTAAATGAAAGCATAGAGAATTGCAAATCTGCATTGATTTAGTAGGATAATCTGCCAGTCTTTATGAGAGCAACCACAGAATTGATATTCATTATATTTTAGGAAGGAAATGTAAGTCTAACAAGCCAGAGCAGTTCAGCAAGTGGAAGAAATTCAATGTCTGGGAGTGAAACAGAGGATCATCTGCTGCAAGCAACCACACCGGCCACTTCATTTTCTCCTGGGCGTTCTCCAGGTTTACTCTGTACCATTAAAAGGTATCTGTTACAAACTGGCCAAGCCCTCTCCATTGGGTAGGGGTCAGTCTGGCCCATGTGCGAATCCCGAGCACTACCTGCTTTATAGTGCGCTGGGCCTCCGCCTTGAAAATCCCATGGAGATAACCTGTTAACTAAAGGAGGAAATCCAGATACCTCATAGGAGTTTCTAAGCATCAGCGAGTTTACAGTTGAAAACATTGCAAAGTTATGACAAATAATAAGTGGGCCAGGATAAGGCCATTAAATATGACTTTGCTTCTCCTGTAGAACAGAGCTTTGTCTTGGTGCTTGTATGCCCACTTACTAGCTCCTCGACCTGATTTCCTGGCTTTTACATGGGGTACTGTGTACTAACAGGGTACTGGCAAGACACAGTTAGAGCAATTTTTTATATTCAGACTTCCAGTGCTGATCAGCTGGAAGTCAAGCACTGAAAACTGTGCTAATTGAACAACCTGTGGTTTGAAGGTACAAATAAAAAGGCGGTCAACATGTCCAGCTTAGCCCAGGCAGCCTCACGGTCCCTATTGCCACCTTAATGCCGGTATAAGGAGGTACATTATTTTTTTTTTTTTATTTGTCACTATTTCTTTCACCATTTATGTCACTCGCACTGAAATTAAACATATGCAGACTGGGAGACTTTCCCCAGAGCTCATCTCATCTCTGATAGCTGATCCACAAGATCCACTGTATTTGTACCTGTAAAATGAATGTTGTTGGAGAAGCTGTGTCTAATCTGAAGAAGTTATTTGAGTGGTTCAGAAGGAGGTTATCAGTTTACCTTTTGAGAGGTGACTTTTCTCAGCTCCCATGCTTTCCCCCCCTCATTAGGCTTCCAGAAGCTTTCATTTCCATTCAGCTGGAGAAACGGGGACCCCAAGATAGGATGCTGAACACTTTCACTCAAAAGAGAGAAGCACTGGGCAGCAGGCTGCAAAACCCTGTAAGTATGCCAGGAGGCTCCTTCAGCATTTTTGAGAGGGACTGTTGGGTTTTGGCATGTAGGCAAAGTGGAAGTTTTGAGTTAGGGTTGTACTTACTCTGTGGTTACTTTAGGAAGAACGGTAAGCTGGTGGCAGGTGTGGAAACCCCAGCAGAGGGGAGGAGGCTTGGATGTGGCCAGGGTGTGCAGGTCAGGCACGGGGCTGCAGACCATGGCCCAGCTCCACCGGCAGTGGTAGGAGACTCAGGTGAACCTTATTCCACTGTGCTGTCTCCCTGTGGTCTCCCTTGGGCACAGCTGCAAGGCTCATGGTGGAGAGGTGCATGGAAAACAGTAGCAGTCTGCAGCCACATGGCTAACTAAAGGCTGTGGACGCTAACAGGCATTGCTCCTAAACTATTTCCAGCCCAGGTGAGGAGGTGAATTCTGGCCACAGGTGTGCTGATAGGTGCTGAACTGTCCTGGGCTTTTACATATGAAGCATCCAACAGTGGTCCTAGCTAGACATGATGTGAGGAAGGCTCCGTTAATAAATATTCCTAGCAGTATTGTTATTTTTTTTTTAATTTTAGAAGAAGGTGTGAGAGTTATAAAAAATAATACTTGTAAAGATACCATTATGGGTATAGATTTTGTGTTTCGCAAATTCCTCTTTATCCAGTGTCTAAGGGTGAGAACATGGAATCTGTATTAAACTGCCTGTGATTCCGTATCTTGTGCTGAATACATTGCAGGTTAGGCATGGCCTTTAAGAATTCACCAGGTAGTAGAGTCAAACTCCTTCTACACAAACCCTTAATGGCTATTCTCTTTTTGAAATAGTCAGCATAAATTATTTAGTTCAGCGTCCTTATAAGCTGCTTCTTGCCAGCTCAGTAGGCTATATAAATGTATAAGGAAATAACTGATAGCTGCAGACTCTTTTGGGAAATATTACAGAATTTGTGAATAAAATTATATGAACCAGACTTGAACAAAATAATTCTGAATTTATTTAAAAGACTGCCTTAACTGTCTGTTGGGTCTGGCATACTGATTGAAATCTTTCTTGATGTTTATCCTCTTTAAAGTTTTGGAATTTCATAGTTTAGATATTTGTAATACTGTACATAATCTGGAGGGTTTTAAAAAATTATATTAATAGAAGATGTTACAAGTGTTTGGCTTTGTAAATTCACAGTACATGCAAGTCCTACATGATAATAAGAAGAAAGTATTGTCTCATTATAGGATGAAGTTCTGAAACTTAAGAGAGACATTATTGTTGAGTATTGCCATAAGTAAGTATATCTGATATAGATATTTACTATATGTCTAATACTTGTTTAATATAGATCTAGTATAGACATATCCATACAAACACATCATGTTTGAAACATAACTCTTGCTCTGAGGACATCTTTTTCATGTGGATAATATGAACTTACAGACTTTCTATTTAGAATATTATGACTATACTTGTAAGCTATTTTGCAAGCTGAGGAAAAGAACATTTTCAGTGGTTTAGTGGGATAACATTACAGGCAGTACAAGCCATGTTGCTGGATGAGTAGGAAATATGCCACTTGGTTTCTTCATGAGGAGAAAGGATTGATGATGGGTTGCTAAGTAGAGGCACACAACACCAACAGTTTTTTGGCATTTCAGCAGAAATACCAGATAAACATCCTTGACAGGAGCGATAAATTGTAGTGGAAATAATGTGCAGTAGATCAGAGAATGAACAAGTGGGATGTACTGTCCTGTGAATTCAATTTAGTTTGTCAGATAACTTGGGAGAAACCAGAGGTTCAAACAGAGTTGGACTTGATTTTATTTTTTTTTAATCCTGTGTTCATTTGTCAATGTTCATTATTTTATGGTTTTTATTCCCAGAGAAGTTTACATTTCTGGGACCTTTGTCTTGCACACAATATCATGAGATTGAGCACATATGCCAATAAAGAAGGAAAAAAAGAGGAAATGGGCTATTTCTTGTCTATTTTCACTGAGAAACAGACTGTACTTGATATACTGCACTAGACTAGTTTATGTGTTACCTTTCCGCTGGAGTGCGTGGCCTGTTATGAAGCCACCTATGAGCTGTATGTTCCAGATCCACTCTGTCAAAAGCCTGGGCGAGAACCTGGCACGTGGCCAGCATCCAGGTCTGTCTCTGTCTTCTCGTATGCCCAGGTATGCAGAGGTGCATCCAAGCAGCCTTGAGAAAGAGCACGGCAAGGAGCAAGCTGCAAGTAGGGCAGCTGTTTCAGTAAGCCATGTTTTGCAAATGATGTAGATTTGTCTCATGCTGCAGATGCAGAATACCTTTCACCCAGTTACAGCTTATCGAGTGTGTAGGTAAAGCCAGACTGATGGGTCTGGAGGCAGCTTGCAGCTGAGGGCTCGAGTGGAGTTTCAGTTCAGCTCAGTGACGATGAAATTTGTCTCAGGGTCACACTGTCTAGTTCCCAGTTTTGCAGTTAACTCATCATCTTACTTAGCTCCTTCCTGCTCTGCTTCCTTATTGTAATGTAAGTATCAATAGCTACCGCAAAGCGGTTGCTGTATTAACTTGCAGATATTTCTAAGGCATTATAAAGACATCTGTATGATGAAAAGCATCAAATCTAAAATTTACCTTGGTTCTTAAATGCACTTTGGCAATTTTTATCCCACTGGTTGTCACAGTACAGATGAATCATAGCTTGTAAATTTTGCTGTAGAAGATTCCAAAGTTGTCCATATAGAAAGAGATTAAGCTCAACAAAGGTAGAGCTTATCTGGACAGATGACACCCTGCACAACACTACATATTTTAATTATACTTTTTTAGGCTGAATCAACGTGTGTCCCAGCATGCCCTGAGAGGTCAGCTCATTGGATATTACAATAGCCTAAGAAGCCTCTTAGATGATTTCCCTGTCATCAGAGACAAGTACTTCATAACTGGACTATCTCAAGGAAAAAAGGGGGAGCAAGACTTAAAGAAAAACCTTGCAGCTGATCCCAGGTTTGTATCATGTTTGCAAGCGTGTTCCTGGGGGCCAAAGGCCTCAGTCAGTGCATATTACTAAGTAAATGTGAATACATGTTTGTAAGGGGAATGATAGTCTGAAAGTGCCCCGAGCAGTGTGTTCTGCCAGTCTTCAGGCAACTTTGATGGACAGAGAATGTGCACAATCAGAGTCGCTTGCAAAAGCTGGCAAACAAAGAAGGAAAACATTAGAAATGTGCTTGCATCTAATCCCAATGCTGCATATAAGAGGGAAAGAAATGGATAATCTCAATTACAGGATGTAAATCTTCTGCTTTAATGATTAAGCCTAAGTAGTGAGGGTTATCTTACCCTTTAAATTTTATTTATTTAAGATTTAAACAAAACCTGTTAATAAGTTGCAGGCATGTGACTTGTTGGAAGTTAGGAAAGGAGAGGAAGAGCACACAACAGACTAGGGGGTGACCCTGTATCATCTGCTCCTTTCAGGCAGGACAGTTTTTTGGCCATGTCACAAGCATCTCCTTCCTCAAAATTTGTGGCTAGCAAGGCAAGCCCTTCTGCTGACTCTCTGTAAGTCTCTGGGCTCCCCATACTAGCACCAGCAGACAGATGGTTTTAGATGTGAAAGTAGTCACGCAGCACACTGGTTTTGCTCTTGATCACCTTGTTCTCCAGCAATAAAGAGGCCCAGTCATTAAGATTCAGGCAAAAGTTTTAGTTCTAAGAGCAGTGGCACAGGCTGCCCAGAGAGGTTGTGGAGTCTCCTTCCCTGGAGATATTCAAAACCCACCTGGATGCGGTCCTGTGCCCCCTGCTCTAGGTGTGCCTGCTCACGCAGGGGGGTTGGACAAGGTGATCTCTGGAGGTCCCTTCCACCCCCTGCCATTCTGTGATTCTGTGATAAGAAAGGTTGGGAGTGTGGTTACAAGCCCAACATATCACAAAATGTGGTTCAACAAGATACTTCAGAAGGTGATCATCACCCCTTCCCTGTTGTTTAAGTGCATGCCAGACACAGGCTTATGGAGCTACACTGGTCTTGGGCTAGCTCTTTTCTGGCTAGTAGTTGCTGGGGAGTAACCCCATCACAAGCCCAGAGTACGGGCTGTTTTTCTTCCTTTATCTATCTGCTTTTATTGGGTGTTTTCTAAGGCAATGTATTTTGTACTGCTGTCTCAGATGCCCCAAGAAGCTTTTAAGCTCTATGGTATTTTGCATATTACCATAAAAAGTTGTACATGGTCCATTCATAACCCATTCACTCTTATCTTTAGAAAAGGCCTTCTCTGGACGCAGTAACAGAAGAGATAATAGTAATCCTGGAGCAAAATATTTTAGAAGATTTATATTTCAAGCTCAAGTTACCCTCCATCCCAGGTTCTTTCAGTCTGGGGGTTCGTGGGTCACACAGTGTCCATCTTCTGCCCTGAACTCATTTGGGAGTTAGGACCAAGAGTGGTTACTTGTCATCGCCATTGTTTTGGTTGTCATCCTAGTTTATTAGCAGGGACGGAGTCAAACATGATTTATTTGCAGCTGAGTTCAGCTGCAGAACCTGTACTTCTGCAGTTCATGCTATGCACTACCTGCTAGTCTTGGTGTCGCAGGGACGTGGAGCAAAGAATAAAGCCATGGTGCATTTCAGCAGTATCTGTCTTGTGACAGAGAAGGTCTTGCAGACAATTGCCTCTGTTGGGATATTCAACATACAGATCAGCGAGTCCTAGCATTGGGTACCCTAATCAGATATTGGTTTGTGCCTCTTGGACCTGTAACTTTTCAAAAGCAAGAAAATATTTCAATAGTCTATAATACTTTACAGGGTTATACTATTACACTTCTTAAAAAATGTTAATATAAGCAGTTACACATTGTCCTTTTACACTTGGAAATGAAACAATCTGAAGCAATGAAACATGCTAGAAAATAAGCATGTATACATATGTATGCCCTTTTATTTTTTAAATAGCCCTGAATTTTCTGAGGTTGCCTTTTCTCCTGTGCTTTGACATTTGCCTGTGTCTCTCCAGCAGCTTGTAGCCCAGCCACACTCACTTTCATATCACTTGCTATACTGTGCTGTTTTTCTGTGTTTGATATACAAAAGAAGCCGAGAGCAAATCCTTACCTACTGGAGGGAGGCAGACGTGAAGGTGTCTGGATAACAGTGAGCATGGGGACCACTGCAGCCCTTCACACCTGCATCGACCTGGCCCTGTGCAGGGCAGCACGGAAACTGGTCTTCATGCCAGAGAGGGAGCTGCAGGGAGCTGGAGAAAAGATTTTAATTAAAAATGGCTCCTGCCTTTTTAGCCTCTCTGCCCTTTTTTTGTCCCCACTTTATCAGTTATTACCAGTTAATGTTTCATTTTCTGTTGTTGGTTAACTGAAGCTAAGAAGCACCTTGTAGACAGCAACTGTCAATTAGTTATGATGAAAGCAGAAATTTAGCTTCCATCTTGCCTGCATTTAGTGGATTATAGCAGGACATTAATTCAATTGCTTTCTTATCTTCTGATCTAATCTCGGTGCCTGCATTTGTGGCTGCCAGGTGCTTGAGGGGTGAGCAGGTCCTGTCTTCCCTGTCCCTCCCTCCCTCTGAGAAGGACCTGCAGGTGGGAGGAAGAATCACGTATCTGGTGGACGGGGACAGGGGTGGGGGCGAAGGTGGCTAGTTACAGTGATATAGAGAAGAAAAAAGATAGGTGGGGAGTGAAGAGGGGGGAAAAGAGAAAAAATAACATGGACTAAAGGAGAATGGAAGAAAGGAAAGAAGATACTCTGGGGGAGGAGCAGAAGAAATAATGGGAATAGTTCTAATGAAAAGCTTTCTGCAAATATATATATATATATGTATTTCCATAAGCCTAAAATTCATTAACATCAATGGGAAATGTTTGAGAATAGCCCACCTAACTTTAGACACCTATATCTGTCTAGGTTCCCCTGACAGTCGCTAGGTGCTTCAGAGGGATGACTTGTTTCTGACTCCTACTTTTGGATGAGATGTGTTGTGTCCTGGAGGTGCCTCTTTCTCTCTCCAGGAACTCAGGGGAGGTACTCATATTGTAAACATCTGCATTTGGTCAGGTGAACCCCCTGTCCTTCCTGATTTTCCTATCTTTATGTAATATAGAGTCCAGCTGCAGCAGGACGAAGGGAAGGCTGTGGATANCTAAACCTTAACAGTATCCCTTAGGAAAAGGCAGAAGCACTTGGGTGCAGCAGAAACATTATCTTACATAAAATAGTAAAAGATTCCCTCAGCAACCGCTGTCTTAAAAGTAAATGTTAGAAGCAGGAAGAAAGAGGAAAATGTAGGGCTGTGGTTTCTGTGCAGTGATGCCACCCTCTTCTTCCCTTCCCCCAGCCTTTTTCTTTGTTCCCAGATTTGGCATATGAAACTAGGTCATAGCTTTTAGCCATACATGTTTTAAAAGTAGTAGTCACTCTCTGAGCATGACACAGCACAGTTTTTAGGTTTTTTTTACATAATGTAGAAAACCTGTTTTATTTGGGATTAGACCGTGTTTTAGCTGTTTCCTGGGAGATGGCACTGCAAATGGTTTGTGTGTTGCTGGGGTAGGCAGCACCCGGACTTACCTGGATGCAGTGGACTGTCCTTATTTTCTTTCTGAAGAGGTTAGGTGCCACAAAGTAGCAGGGTTATGTAGTGTGGGACTCCTTTGTAACACGGCTGCAGAGAAGCCAGCCTTAACATCCTGTGA
>VZTV01058639.1:0-30061 GCA_013400875.1 Anhinga rufa | reverse complement strand
TCAACTTTTAGTTCATGGAGACAGAAGCAACCTCAAGAAAGCTGTTATTCAAGACATTAGCAGCCACACTGACTGAACTGTGATATGTATTTGGCCTCTGCTCTCCAGGAGTATTGCCTAACGCTCAGAAGTCAAGAGAGGCTTCCCGAGTCAGGATCATTCTGGAGGCTGTCAAGGATGGGTAATACTGCTGTGTGAATGAAACCTGACCTCCACGTCAGCCAGAACAGCAGTGCTGGCCAGAAATACCAGCCAGTATGCCACAGCCACAGAGCCTGTGGTTACAGAAGGAGCTTTTAAATGGTTTTGGGAGACACAGAAAATGCCACAATTAGGGGACTGTAGATCCCTTATGCAAATATTTTTCATACATCCTCCCACACTGGGACGCATTTGATTTTAGGAAACAAGGTTTAAGCAACCACAAAGTCTGTTTGCTCCACCCAACAACCTGTGTCATTCATTACTACATCTCTATTGAATTTATTTGAAACTGGTTGTCCTGCAAAAGTCATGAAAACACATGGCCAGATAGGAGAGAGATTATTTTCATGACTGAGAGGGATGAACTCACACTGAAGCCTTTATTACATACCACTCACAGTTCACTCTTACATACCAGAGATCCCAGCTATTGGTAACAAATCCTTAAGAACCTGGATTTGCTAACTCTGCTACACGTGGAACAACTTGTGTTAAGAACAAGGGCAGGAGAGGCAGCCTCATCTTTTGTACTCACCTCCCCCTCACCAAAAAGCAGCTTACAGCAGCCGCCGTACAGCACGGCCAGCTGTTTTGTAGCAGCCGACTGGTGCAAACAGTAGAACATAATACTGTAAGTTATGGCGGAAGTCAGCATTAAAAGACTACAACCTTTAACTTTGGATTACGTTTTTGCGCCCAAACAAGGTAGCATGTATGATCCCATTTTTAAAGACTCCTAGCTGGAAGACTGTTTTCCCCAGTGAAGGTCATTAGCAAAAAAAGATTTGTCATACAACCCCCTTCAGTTCACCGGGAAGCATCCCACACTGGTAACAGAGGGAGGGCGGATGAACTATGCCTTACTACTTCCCCCTCCTTGCAGCAGACAAGGAAGGACTGAACCATGAACATGATCCATAGCAACGCTTGGGGTTGGTATGTGACAATACAGTGAATTAGAAGCACATGTGCTAAGGGAGAAGGGTAATGTAATTGGCATGCTCGAGACATGAGTAAAGGAAGACATGGACTGGGAGATTAAATTACAAAGGTGTCAAATTCATAGAAGGGATGAAGGCAACAAAGCAGAAATAGTGGCAAGATGGGGAAAAGAAACATTACACCAGAAAAGATTTTAAAAAATAGCAGGTTCCGTTGACACCCCAGAAGGCACTTGGACTAAATAAAGAAGGAAAAAAATGAAGGGGTGGGAGTTAAAAGTGGCTGAAACACCTTAAGTCCACACAGGGCACTGCTGTATATGTAAAGCATGTCAGCAAAAGCAAGCAGCAAAATAAAAACCAAGGCAGGCCTTATTTCTGCTTATTCCTTAAGTAGAAGCCTGGGGAGCATTATGGGCTTCCATCTTGAAAACAAGCCAAACACGGCCAGCAATAAAGACCTCTGTGAACATACAAACATCAGGAAACAGGGTAAACAAAGGATTGCTGTAAGGTCAATGCCAGACTGACATCAGAACAAGGAAATAGCACCTGGCATAAAATAAGACAGGAAAGTACTTCTGTTTGAGAGGAAACAGAAATAAAAAGGGAAGGTGTGTGCCACTTTTATAAAAGAGGATCTGTATTAGGTCTATCCAGGTCTACCCATACATAGGGTGATGATACTAATTTGCATACAATAATACTAATATGCAATCAGTAAGTGTAAGAAAACACAACCTTACAAACTTCACTGCATATAGAGAACGGTAATTTCTGGTGTTATATACACTTAAGCAGATACAATAAGAATTTACAGTCTAAGGCCCAGTCTAGAAAATTGTATGCACATAAAAAAAATTTACATCCCAAAATTTATTAGGGCTACACACAGCATATAAAGTTATTTTAAATTTTTTTTGTAAGAGGGACAAACATTTTATATGCTTACAAAGTCCTGAGTTGCAAGCTTGTGCTCCAGGGAGACAGTAAAAGAGAACCAACCCCTAAATGTGTTCAATCGTGTCACATCTCTCTTCCACTCACTTCGTCGTCTCTCTCTCTTCCTTGATTACTTGCCTTCAGCTATTTCTTCCCTAAAAACATACCACCTTAAATATTTTCAATGAAAAATCCAAGGCATCAGCATCTCCGAACTTTCAGACACATTTGAAAACAGAAAAGTATTTTGATTGCTTTGAAGTTTATTCATTTAGATTGTGTTTCTCCTCCAGCAGGAGCCATATTCATAGGGGTAGAGTTTGTAACTTCACTTCCTCATTTAACGCCCTACAAAAAACTGTTTATTGCCTCACAGTTTTCTGTGAACATTATCTTTTTACTTATACCATGAACAACAGGAGATATTTGTGTTTCTTCCTGCCAGAAAACACTATTTTTGACATATCCTTAGACTTGTAACACATAACAGCATGACAAATCCGTCATTTTTCTACTATTGTACGTCAAGCTGATGCTGTTTATTAATGTCCTGCTAAAACACTCTATCATAAAACTACTTCATTGTTAAATTATTTCCCTGAGCACTTTATTGGTCTTCAGCTAGAACTACCACCACTGAAGTCTGCTCCCCCATGAACACTGGTTTCTCACTCTAATCAGACTGGAGAGGCAAATCATTTTACCATTATGGAGTGACACCAGCTCCAAATCTGACAGTTCCTCACTACCCTGAGCCACTGTTTCAAAAGTGCAGGGAGAGAATAAACTTGCTTTCAGAAATTCAGACCTAGACAAGAAGCCACTCTGAAGAACTACAGTAATGATGACATCCCAAGAGCTAGAAGAGGAAAACATGAGCAAGTAAGACTAACCAGACTCTTTATTGATCATTTCCATGTATAATCAAATAAAAAGAATTAGAGCCCATTAGCACCTGAACATTTTTTTCTCCAAAATCAAGAGAAAAATAAAGTCAGGAAGGGGGGGTGTTAGGAAAACACAAGCAGCAAGCAAATGAAAAAGGGAGAAAACTCAAAGTCTTGTTTCTTTTTCATAGTATTTCACTGCAAAAACAAATGCAGACAACTGCATCCACACACACCTCCCCTTCCGCCCCCTTCCCCAAAATACATGCTGTAGGAAGCTGCCTTCTGACCTGGTCAGCTTCCCATCTGGAACCTTCAGATCCTGGCAACAGCCATGGAAACTGCTCTGCTGTCACCTCCTTCAACACCCTGTCTCACAAGGATGACTAATCGGAGAGCCACTTCTGGGACCTGGAAATAATATTCCCTACATACAATGGGTCTTAGGAAGCATCTATGTTTCCCGTAAATAAGCCCCCACAGGCTAACTCATGAAGAACCAAGGATCTGGAAAAAAACAACCAAACAAGTCAAAGTCCAAAACATGTAGAGACACTTCCTCACCTGCTGAAAGACCACTTACTTCCACATGAGAACAAAATTCCACTCATACATCATTGCAATGTTTGACTTAAGTCAGTAACCTGACCATAACCTAAGAACAGCCTTCACACAATCTTTTCTAAACATTTAATCAACATTTCCTCCCACCTAAGCAAGGCATTTTTCCTGTACACTCAAATGCCCTTGACTCAGGGCTTCACCTGCTACTGCAGCTTATGAAGGGGAGGGATCATTTGAGTCATCTGTTCCAGGCAACCACAAAGACAGTTATTTAGCGTGAGAAGGCACCCAGAAAAGCCATCACACCACACAGCACTTCATGCTCTGTAATAAACTTTCCATCAGAAGCCTGTGTTTTGTGGCACAGGACATGAGCAGACTATCAGTATGCCAGCTTTTTGGAGGACTGTATTCCCTGTTTGACAGTTGATAATAAAAACAAAAATATCAAAATCTGCCACCCCACAATGTTCTCAGGGCTGATGATGGGTATGCACGTGGCAGATATGCACAGAGATATTCACTGCTGCTTATAAATGAGTCTTACCTTTCCAGTGCTGGAATATATGACTTGGAGGTAATTTCAGCAATTCTTCGGGGACTTGATTACACTGTCAAAAAAGAGAAAGGGGAAGAGAGGTCAGGGAGGAAAAAGAGTACATCAAAAGACAAAGGTGCTTGTTCATGAGTAAAAATGGGAATCATCCCTAAGTTAATATCTATATCTTCCAAAGCAAAGTAATGGTCCCTGTAAGCCTCCCACAAATTAAGTAAAACTTAACCCTGCAGAACTGAGCAGAGCACTGTGGTACCACAAAGCCTACATCATCGGGGACAAGCCACTTCCTCCACACTGCTGTGCCGCCTGGGGCGAGTGCCACTCACCCTGAGGAGAGGTTTGCATGGGGCGGAGGCTGGACTTGGCCATGGTTACAGACAGGACTGAGGTGCAAGATAACTTGTATTGCAATGTGCATTTGTACCAACTCTGAGGTCGGATGTGCTACAACTTCTCAAAGTCAACAACAGGACCCTAATTTAAGTCTTACAATATCCCATCTTTCATTAACAACTCCAATCCAATCAAAAATTTGACAAAAGACCATCTAAAACAGCCTCAAGTCCAGGTTACTCAGTCTTCCACTCAGAGCATACTTTAAGTGGCTTCAGTCTCTGAAGATGGCACAGGAGACACTGCCGGGCTCAGCAACCATCTGGTAATCTGACACTGAACTGAATCTCTTAGCCAAGTTCTTGGTTTCCAACCTCTGGATACTTTCAGGGCATATAGGGGGAAACTGGGTTACCTTTTCTGTCACTCTGAGACAGTGGTAGGGTGCCCACCCCTGGGAATAGGCAACGAAGAATGTGCTGGTTTTGGCTGGGGTAGAGTTAATTTTCTCCGCAGCACCTAGTGTGGGGCCGTGTTTTGGATTTGTGCTGGAAGCAGCGTTGAGAACCCAGGGATGTTTCATTCCTGCTGAGCAGGGCTTGCACAGAGCCAAGGCCTTTCCTGCCCCTCACCCCACCCCAGCAGCGAGGGACTGGGGGGGCACAAGGGGTCGGGAGGGGACACGGCCGGGACAGTGACCCCAGCTGACCCCAGGGATGTCCCACACCACATGGCCTCACGCTCAGCACATAGAGCTGGGGGAAGGAGGAGGAAGGGGGGACGTTGGGAGTGATGGCGTTTGTCTTCCCCAGTCACCGTTAGGCGTGATGGAGCCCTGCTTTCCTGGGGATGGCTGAGCACCCGCCTGCCTGTGGGAAGGGGTGAAGGGATTCCTTGGTTTGCTTTGCTTGTGTGCATGGCTTTTGCCTTCCCTATTAAACTGTCTTTGCCTCAGCCCATGAGTTTTCTCAGTTTTACTCCTCTGATTCTCTGCCCCATCCCACTGCGAGGGAGTGAGCGAGAGGCTGCGTGGTGCTTGGTTGCCAGCTGGGGTTAAACCACAACAAAGGTAAATCTGATAAAGACTCCGAGGACTTTGGTACTATTTACAGTGCAAATGCTGAATCCTATATTGATATTGCTTACTCCAGCTGGCTTAACGTATACTCTTACGCATGTGGAGCAATCCTTAAGGGTTCATTATTCTGCTGCTCCACAAAGCACCTGAACTAGTAACATAAGCATTTTTACAGATCTCAGAAGAAATCTTAAGTTAATTTACCTTGTACAAGCCAACCTTGAAAGACTAAACCACAGATGAAACTCAAAAAAAAAAACCCACAAACCAACAAGCAAAAAAAATCATCACAAAGTAATCCACGTGAAATCAAAGTTTAATTCTGAAAAGCATCTAGCGTAATTGATCTACTTTAAAGATCAGTTCAGACCTATTCCCCTTAACACCTGGTCCCAGCCAGTGTTATCAGAAGTGTAATTTTTATGCCTTCCTTATTAGAAATTAGTCCACAAACTGTAAACAATGTATTTAAGTGTATATTAATTATATATAGAGATACATATAAATTAATGAGAATTATTATTATTATTACATTGTGATAAGATAATTTAATATCTTTTCATAGTTCTGCATAGGTGCAGCATATAATTGTGGCCACTGCGTGCCTTCCTTTGACTCACCCAGCAGGTCACAGACCAGATACAATTAAATGTCGCTCTGTTCCTTTTCAGCGGAAATATTGGGCATGGATGCCGTTTGAGTATTTGCTGGCCTCCAGCAAAGCCCCGGCCGCAGCCAGCCCACCCTGCGGCTTCTCCCCCTCCCACACAAACCTGCCTTGCAAACGCTGTTGTGGCCAAACACCAACACCCTCAGATGGCGACACAGATCACCTGAAATTGTACTCGCTTACACTGATGGCCCAGCCTAATTAGCAGAGAAGCCACAGACTAACAGCTGAGATGGAAGAGCTTAAGGCATCCATAGCCTCAAGCACAGCCCCCCTCGCTCCTGCTGTAGAGGTGGAGTGGGGGGGGACACACGACACGATGGACAGGACGCGGACAGACCAGGCAGCATCCCAGCACCCGACACAGGGAAACACCCGTGCTCAGAGCCTGCGAGGGTGCCGCTGAGCGCCTGCCTGGCAGGCAGAGCAGCGAGGGGCGCGCTGCCCCCGCTCCCGCCGCCCTCACAGCCGCCGCCCTCGCCGCCGCCCTCACCACCCTTCCCGCCCTCGCAGCCACCACCCTCACAGCCGCCGCCCTCGCCGCCCTTCCCGCCCTCACAGCCGCCGCCCTCGCCGCCAGGTGGGGCCGCCCACAGCGCTCCGTGCAGCCGCGCCTGCCCGCCGCGCGGGAGGGAGCCGTCCGCTCCAGCGAGGGGGAGGGCGGCAGAGAGCCGGCGCTACAGGCGCGCTCTCTCCGTCATTCACGCCGAAATCCCGCGGCCGAGCCGCAGGGATTAAGCAGACGGTCATTTAGCCCCGCTGCCTCGCCAGGACCGGCGAGTCGTCCCTTCCCGCCCGATGGTTCCTTCCAGGCTCCCGCAGAGCGGGGCCGTGTGAGCGGGGCGGGGCGGCGCCGGGCGCGCCTCACCTGAGGTGATTTACCTAGCTGTTCTTCGATGCCAGCTGGATGTAAAGCTAACGTGGCTGGGAGCAAGCGGTTGAGTGAGTGGAGGGCTCGGCTCCCCTCAGGACAGAGTTGGCTACCCTCAGAGCGGGGAGGGAGTGTGCCTCTGTGTTCTTCATGGTAAACTAACAAAAATAATACAATGCCCCTCACCTGAGCTGCGCACCTGTGTGTCAGAGCAGTAAAAATGGCCTGAAATGCTCCGTTCTGGGACTGTCCCGATGGCTTCCCCCCAGGGGAAGCTGAGGGGTGCAGGCAGTGGCGGCGCCTGACCCAGGGTCCTCACACACCCTCCGGGGGTGCACCCACCCGGCAACTGCTCAGGTTCAAAAAACAACAGACGTGTTAAAAATAGCTTGTATCCTACCCTTTGACATTTAAACTTCCCTCCTAGTTTCCTCTCTAGTTTGACAGTCTGTTAGTAGCGCTCCCAGGCTCACAGAAACTCTCACTGGAACAAAGTAAAGATTATGGTTTGGCGCGAGGCGCTGCCTGATGATACGAGACTGCTAGCTGTCCCCAGAACTCACGGTTTCATAATTATCTTCCATCTTTTGCCAACATTTTGCGTTTGTGCTTCTGTTCTCCAGCCTCTGTCCCTTTACAGCTAAGAGGCAGTTTGTTTTCCTTGAGAGCCTCTCTCCTGGATTTGCTGCTGAGAGGAACATACAGCAGAATCACCTGTTGCTCAAAGAGGGGCAAAGATATTTTATCATCCGTAAGACTGGTTTCTTTTCCTTTTGTCCCCTTCTCCTATTCCACAACTCCTTTTAGTTCCCCAGGGGAAGGACAATCACTGCCTGCTCTCCCCAGCACCCACCTATTTCGCTAGAAGAAGGAAGCAGGAAAGGTGTCCAACCCAAACAGGGTTTTCCCCCAGGGCAGGCAAAACAGAGTGTGACGACTGACATGTTTCATCTTAACGTAAATCCAGCTCCAGCAGATTTATGATTAAACTCTAAAAATTGGCAATACTGGAAGGAATTAGTTTCATAGAAGATCTTATAGTCAGAGGAGTTTGGGACTAGTTACTCAGAGAGATAAGGGCAAGGAGCCTCACCGAAAGACAAATTCATCCCGGTTGCACAATGCTTTTGCCGCTGTGAACTGAGAGTAATTTTCAGTGGGCAGTACCTGAACCATGAAGTACATCTGGCTTACGCTGGTGTAACATGAGACGGAACTTTGAATTTTTATGAACACAGAGAAACAGCTGCAGAAGTTAAAATTCACAATAATCCCCCTCAGTAAAGTATTTGGCCCAAAAAAGGAGTATATAAACTCACAGGCTTTGTGCATCATTTCTCATGTATGCTATTCAGGTCTGGTGCTTCTCAACACACACAGTGCAATAGCACATTCAGCCACGTATGTAACATTAGATTTAATGAAAGGATAAAGCTCGCAAGTACTTCAGACATTTACATCAATCCCACCTGACATAGCAGGTGGCCCTTCAAAGCACCTGCAGTTTATTTGTCATTAAGATAACCTAGGAGGTCCAAAATGACAAATCAGGGTAGCATCGTAGCATAGAATCGCACCAGAAAGAAGTATAGACCTCATCCGTGAAGAAGTACTTCACTGCCAGTCTTAACATTCATGGTCACAGCTGTACCTTTCATGCTGTCAGTGAGCTCTGCAGAACAGGTTCCAGGCTGCCAGAGGCCGGGAGGAGACAGCCTCCGCAGCAAGAGCTAATAGGATAACCTTCACTGAAGCTGCGAATAAGCTGAGAGGATGATACAAACTGTCAAAAGTACCCTCCTTAGTGTTATGATATTAACTACTGCCAGTAAAGCAGTTGCTCCTTGGCGCAACAAAAAAAAAAAAAAGTACATTTTCTAAATGGGAGACTGGACCTAGAAGAACAGAAAAATGTGTCTGATTCCATTTCGAAAGGAGAGAGTGCAGAGAACTTGGTTTAATAGCTTTACTTGCTTTAATAGCCTACATGATGAAAGCTGTTGTTATACTTTCAGGGTCCAATGCTGGCAATCCTTAATTACACTGAGCAGCACTTCATTACTTGAATAAAACCATGGGGTTCAGCAGGTCTGTTTGTGCAAAGTACCATTCACACTGGGAGTTGCAGTTTGGCTTCAGTGCTAATTGTTCCCCCTATTTCTTCATATAACATGAAAGCTCCTAAATCCTTTTCCAAAGAAGCCAGAGAGAACATTGTGCATCTGTTCCTCTTCCATCTAAGAGAAATGCATCACTGGCCTTTACCGTCATTATCAAAATCTGTGTTTAAGCTCTGAGAGTGGCACAGTCATTTTTACTGGTTAAGGTATTTTGGGCTACTTTCAGTTTTGTCTAAGTTAATATCTTGCAGTAGTTGGTTTGTTCTGGCCTCACCTTCCATGATCCGTAGCGTGCAGCAGAGATGGTCACTGAGTCTCTTACTGAATACTTGATTCAAGGAATTGAGTTTTTAGGTGGTGGGGGGGGAATCAAAAGAGGAGCCCCAGAGGGCAAATTTACTAGGTCAGAGCTCTGAGCAGTGTTACATAGACCTCCCAACACAAAAACACTTCTAGGCAGCTGGGAACAGGCTTAATTTGGGCAATTGAGTTTGACATGGCTGTGACTGAACATGACTGAAATCCACTTTAGAGCCCCTAGAACACAAAGATAAGTCAAAATTATTTCTTTCATATCTTTTATTGGCAATACTATGAACTTAGAGTTAATGGTGTAGCGGCTGCAAAATGTCCGGGTCACAGCTACAATTTGGGGAAACAAGCAGAAGTTTAATTTGTTACCCAAACAACCCGAGACTGAGATGTTGCTGCTTTGTCAGCATATTCCTGCCACCAGACGTTCTCTTAAAGCATGCAGTAAGGACTGTCGCTCCGGGGCTGGTTGCTAGCACAAGGGTAGCTGTGCTACATGAGAGTTCAGACAAATTGCTTTCAGCTAGCACACACAGCACGTTTCAGTGGGACTGTAAAGGGACATTTTTCAGGGCACCCAGAAGGAGCTGGGTATCACACTCCTATTGAAAGACCACAAGTGTTTAAGTAATGAACTCTTCCTTTGCACTTTGGAGGAGCAGAAAGGAACACTAAACAAATAGTGTTTAAATGAACACCAGCCTCCTTTCAAAGTCATCGGTGAGAGCTCTCAATCCTGGCCAGTCATTTTAAAATATTCATAGCCGCAGACAAAAGCCTTTGAAGCCTCATCTTTATAGTTGGAGGGAAAAAGCCCACACCGCTAGCTTTCCTGAAGGGCATTCTGATGGACAGTTATCCAGATGTGTTCCAGCTCTGTGTGAAGTTGTCTCCTGCAAGACTCACTAAAATGTTTCTGCAGTCATGAGACCAGGCTGCAGGAAGTTAATCCTTGTCATCACCTTTGTGACTCACCTTGCAGTTTCAGTTGGACAAATTATTCCTCACATCTCCTCTTCAGAAAAATAAACAGCTGTGTCGAGTTGTTAGCGCAGAATGGCTGCCACGTTCCAGCCTGGGCAGATGGATTACAGCAGTGAGTCATCAAATTGAATGTACAGGCACGATAGCTAAGATTTACAAAGCAGCCTAACTAAGCGTTATTTATTTCACTGGAGTTAAATACCTAAACCTTTTACATTCTGCTGACACCCCTCAGCAGTGTACCTACTACCTAGGATACTGGTAGCTGTATGTTATATGCTGCAGGAACTTCAGCTTTACAAGATATCGATTGCTGACCAAGAATGCTAACTGCCACGTGATTTGCAATGCCAACATGGTTAGGAACAAGGGAAGAATCACTGTAGATATAAAATCTTGAATTGGTCTCAAAACAAACAATGAAAACTTTCAGACCAAATGTGAATAAATAAAAGTTTCTTTCTTTCCATTTTAGTGTCCTTAAACACTGCTTCCTCGAGGAGCCTGACCCAGAAAGCAATCTGGGACAGAGATGGCAACTTTTGTTGATGGTTTTGTTTTGTTTGTTAACAAACCAGAAACTCCAGGAGTAATTACTTTGAACCTTATCCACACACGCTGTCTTACTGTTTTCAGTTGAGATATTTGTATAAATAAATTTGTATAAATATTTATCCAAGTATCTCTAAGTATGTAACCTGAGAGTGGCAGAGCTGAGATGCAAATTGCCTTCCATGACGAAGACCAGATTATGTCCTATTGTATTTTTAATACATTCTGTCTTCCCTCTTCAGCACTCTTATCAATTATTTATTCAGTTATGGTCCCTCAACTGCCTAATGAGCAAGGACCAGAACACATTACGTCAAAAGATACTGACATAATAGCCAAAGAATATATGCAGATGAGAAAAGAGAGCAGCTGGCAAAATAAATAAGGAAATGAACTCTCTTAGTGTAAAATAACTGATTTTGGCCTCAGAATTGAAACTCACATGTCAGAGACCAAGAGAAACCTTTCTAATACAGGTCCTGCTTGCAGTTAAATTACTTCCTTGTTGAACAGCCTCAGTTAGATGGCTTCATATTGCTGAATCTAGAATTATTTTTTTTCTTCTGAAAATGCAATTCATCTTATCTGGCCCCTCCTGCATCTATTTTAGAACACATTTCACCAGTGATTTCAGATCTGCAAAGCTATTCCAAATATTTCCTGTGATGTGTTGATAAATAAACAATAAACCCAAACCTACTGCACTCAAAGTCAGACATCGTGGAGGTTCTGACCATGAATTTTCTTCAGGAGCCCGATACAGATTGCTCTCTCTAACATGTCACATCAAGGGCATCACCTGCTCATAGTGCTCCTTTCTTAAACAAGGTGACCTCTGAGAGGCACTCTGAGGTAGAGACTTTAGTCCTTTACATTAGCCATCAAGGATTCAGAAATTACTGCTCCATCAGACATAGCAAACAGCCCCGGGAAGCACCTTGTTCACTAGTCATCTCACTGCCAGAGACACCATTTCTCCATATAAAATGGAAATTATAAAATGGATATAAAATCTGAGCAGAATACACCCCTGCTGCAGCCCTGATGACTAGGGAAGGTAACAGGAGAACAAGTTAGGAATATTTTTTAATTTGTTTTTAACCTAGTGAGTAAGATCCCAAATCCACACAGACCACCTATTTAATTGATAAGAAGGTGTTAATACAGCCACATTTGAGATTATAACACACTTTGACCTTAAAACTTAATAAGATTTCAGTTTATCTAATCCCTAAAGACTCTCTGTGGGAGGTGCCAAGTCTTGGGTTTTTTCCTCTTTTTTTGGCAGGGAAACTACAAATTTAATCATATGTCATCAGAGCAAGATCTATCCTTACACTCTGAAGTTGCATGGTTTCATTACATCACAGACCTCCTAAATCCGTGTAGCTCACAAACAGCTCCATGATCTGTCTATTTAGTTACAAATTATGTTTGCTTACACCAAAAATCTATCATAAATTGGATAAAGACCATCTCACGGAACAGTTTTGCTATTTCTATGCCCTCTTTTCAAGCAGCAAGGATCTCCTCTTCATCCCTTCCAGAACCCTGAGTGAAACAAGATGTTTGAATTACTTTCTCTAGCCCCAGTTCAGTGCTTTTCCTAGCAGAACAACCAATGGATTTGGTGTAGAAAGAAGGGCACAATCAGATTCATCCCAAACTTCAATGCATGCAACCCTGGACCTTGGGGTACACCTTTCCTGAGTAAGATAACGCACAATGTAAAGTGGCATTAGATCTGTCCACTGCATACATGCAAGGAGGGCAAGCAGACTTACTAAAAAACAAATGACAGCTCACTTAACTGAGCAGGCTTTTATTCTCCTGCAGGCCCTCACACCTGTGATCAGAAAAGCAGTCTTCAAGATCCTTTACATAATATACTACCCGAGCTGATGGACATATGGCAGATGTAAAGAAAGTTAAAAGAATTGGTCTATTTTATCAGTGTGATGCTGAAAGATGTTTTCCTTGTTTGTTGCTATATAAGTAATTAACTGGTTTAATTAACTTTTCATTCTAGGTAAGGAAATGCAATTGAAAGATTGTAAGAACACTGTAAGCCATCAAGCCTGAGAGCCTCCTGCTGATACTGAACTTTGGCAAAAGGATACCAAGGAAACTACTCACCGGAAGAAAACAGAACCCATTCTGCCATGCTGTGTCAGTGGCACCGTTCAGTTCCTTATCCTCCAGAACGCAAATCTACCCTCTGTGCTGGAGGATGGCACAGGACACCTATGACAGCAGCAATTAACAGGAAGCATGGTAGCCTTATCAGCAGATTAGCTGCTGATTACATTAAAATTAACCTCCTCCCAGACCTTCTGTGTGCCCATGCCAGGAACTAACAAGGTAAAATCCCATGCTGCTTGTTTAATACTGAAGAGTTTTAATTTTCCATGTTACAGTTTTACCTGCCCAAATGTCTATTTTGAGATTTTTTAAAAAATGGAGCAGTGGGTGTGGAAAATTAACACAGATGGGATCAGAAGCAAATTCAGAACAACCAAAAAGCAAAGGCAGATGTTAAGTTGGACAAGATTCTGGGCTAAGTTTATATGACTTGTTTCCTTTTCCAGATGACCACATCTCTCTAAGGCTGTCTTTCCAGATTTGCATCAGGAAGGGGCATCCTGAAGACAATACAAACCAAAGCAGAAAGAACATGAAAAAATGACTGGTACCAAAACTTGGATGGAATTTTCAGATGGTGGACTGAGATAGAAAGAACAAAGGATTAGGTCTGTTGTAAGAGAACACTAAGAAAAAGGTGGGACACGGGTGCATGAAGGAGGTGTATGAGGAAGCAGGAAGGATTGGCTGTAGTTGAGCGGGACTTGAAAGAAGCAGGCATAGCGGGCTAGATCCTCAGCCTGTTTAAGTTGGCATTGCTTCTTGACTCAACAGAGCAGTACAATTTACACCAGCTGACGATCTGGCCCTATAGCTGCAAGTCTGAGGATAGACCATATTCATCACAAGGCTGTAAACCTTCCCCACCCTAGGAAAACAAGAAGCGTAATCTGGTTCCTGAGCTTGCTGCAGCCAAATGGAAAAGGCGCCAAACACCTGAATATCCCATATGTGAGGCTCTTTATTTGGGGGAGGAAAAAAAAAAAGACAATAAAAACAATTTTACTGCCAAATAAAAGTGTCCCGGATGCTTTCCTATAGAGAAACAATGACATCCAGTGGTGAGTTACATTAATCACAGGAGCTTTACATTAACACTATCTCAAGAAATCACAGCTCGTACCTGTTCCAGGGAAGGTTGCTGTACCTGTTCCCCATGTGCAGTGTATTCCAGCCCTTGGAGACTTTAAAACTGTCCTTGCTGCTTGCTTTTCTGATAAGCCAAGCACCTCTACATTTTTCTGTTAGCTGCAGTTCTGAAGCCCTCAAAGGTCCTCAAAGTCTAGCAGGGCTTGATAGTTGCTAAGAGAAAGCTTTCCAGGTGATAGCAATATTGTCTTCATGAGCGACTGAAGGCTTCTCAGCAGGGTAGGCAAAATAGACCTTGCAGTGCCAGCAGAGCAGATGACTGCCTGGCACTGTCCTCCCCGTGCCAGTGGTGACTACCTATGCCCTGCCTCACCCAGGTCACAGACTGAGAAGCAGCTCCAGGCTGGCAGATATGGGAAAAGGTGATTAAGAATACAGCCTCTCATAAAACCCTACTTCTTACCCTTAGGATAAACTGGTACTTGCACAAAATTCCCCTCCCTTTCTTCGCTGCCCCCACCCCTGAAGAGGGCAGTACAGATCTGGACCGTGATTAATAGTCCCAGGCTGTCAGCATCACAAAACTGCCTGTTTACACTGCTTTGTTTAGTCCACCACCCCAGTGGAGACAGATGACCTTAGGTTTGTTGCTTTATTCTGATTCAGCTTGTCTCCCACTGCTACTTCAGGGACTAAAGTCCCCCTCAACCCCAGTCTATTCAGTTTGATTTGTATTTTAAGCCCCTTTTAGATTTGTGCTACATACTGTCATTTATGTTTTAAATTTTTTAAATTGACATTTAATTGAGCATACATTCCCTTCTTATGATTTAAGTGCTTCATGAGCTTTCTGAAGAGAATAGAAGGGGGACTTAGATAAACCGACAGGTGACGCACTCAGCAGCAAGGTACTTTATCCAGAAATATTCTTGGAGTAAAGTCTCATGCCACCACTAGTCTGAAGGGTCTGAATGAAGGACCGCTATCCAGAACTGGGATTTCTTTCCTAAGTTTGTCCAGAATCCAATTTTTCTAAGCTTTATTTCTTTTCTGCTATCTAGGCATCTCACAGATTGACGTATCTACCACCACAAGGTACCCTTAAGAGGAGGTGGTGCTGATATACCTGTTGTATTACTGGGAGGCACAGTGGAAGGCAACCAGAAATTTTTGTGTATAAGTTCTTGGGATGAAAACACCTACCTGGTAGACTTTTCAAATGAAGCTGGATACTGGATTCCTAACAGGATCTTGTTATGTAGGTACTCTCAAAAATCCCATCAGACACCCAATGTCATCGTTAAGTGCCTAAACAGTCCAAAGGCTGCCCCAACTGTTTCTATCAAAGCTACACAAAACTCTGTGCTAGATCAGACACTGAGGAAAAGCCTAAAGTGCACCACCAGGACTGAAGCCCTGTTGAGTGAACTTCTTTAAAAACACACAATTAGGACTGATTCTCCACTCTAATTTATTTATAATCTTCACAGGCAAGACATACAGAGGAGACAGGGGAGCATAGAGAGGAGAGAAAACTTTGCTTAGAAGCACACAACAAAGTCTCAAAATCAATGCCATTTCTGCTAAATCGAGCTGTTTGGACGAATTGCTTGTCTACAGCCTTTGGAGATCAGGACTTCTAAACAGTCTAGTTAAACGGTCCATGCTAAAATATTTTCCCTGTTTCATATTTGCTAACTGACCCCTTGCTCTCATATTAGGGAGCAAGGTTAATTTGAGGAGTGGATTAGTTTTCATGGTACCTTTCTTAAACACCTCACTCACATAATCTCCAACCCTTTCTTCTTCCAAGCTAAACAATTCTCACTTTTGCACTCTATCCTCAGACGTAAACCCCACCCAGCCTTCTAACCATCTCATGACATGCTTTTGGTGGACTTCCAAACCAGAGAGGTTTCCAGACTGAACCTCCAAAATGTTTGAGGTTTCCCCATCTCTGTATAGTACTTTCCAAGAGCACACTCCCATTGATTCTGGAGGCAGCCTTGAATCAAAACTAACCATAATGCAGTCAGGAACAAGTCTGGCTACTTTTTAATGAGGAAATATGCTCTTGGGAAGTATCATGCAGTGATGGGCAAACCTCAAACACATTGGAGGTTCTGCTTATAAACCTCTTTGATGTAGAAGTCTCACCCAATGGCAAAAAATTGATGAGCATGCATGCACAGAAGCATGCCAGCCATGACATGAGAGAGCTATTATCACAGTGGCCAGGCAGTGCAGTCCCCACTACACACCCATGCTGCTGACTGGAGCAGTCCTAAGGTTTAGCAAGAAAAGAACATTTCATTACCAATAATGAAAGAAAAAAATAACCCAGAAATATGCAATTCAAGTTAACAATCACCCTTCCCCACCCCATAAACTCCCACTGCAGTTGTATCTAGTAGAGCCAGTTCTAACGTTGCTCTCAAATCTGCAGCTGCAGAGAGCCCTGGCCAAGCCAGGTTCAGATGCTAATGTAGCTCTAACTGCTCATTGTTCCACAGTGACAAAGAAATCAAGCTCTGCTGGGATGCACCGCCCTTTTTTTTTTATTAATCTAAATTAAAATACTTGAATTCTGGAAGAATAAATTTTGCTTTTGGTGCATGTCACAGTTCTCCCACTGGGACAAGTCCATCTACAACGCAAAGTATATATAGCCTTAGCTTCAAGGCTGGCTTTTTATTTCAAGCTGCAGAGCCTCATATTTTCTACATCAAAGACCTGTCGTGTTAGGTAGGTGGTAACCAATGCTAGAGAGACAAAGAGCTCAGAAACCAAGGTAGACCAAGAAAACAAAACAAGGCACCAGGCGCTCTATGGGTGCGTGCCTGCCCATCTGTCTGCCTCTTCTCAAAGTCCTGCGTGCGCGGACAGAGGTTATTTTCAGTCATGCAGACAACTTTTTCATTGTGCTGATAAAAGTTATGGAACAGAGAGCCTTTTTGTGCTACAAACAACATTAATCTTCAGGACTTACTCTTCTCTAAGTTGATTTTTTTTTTGTTACACTAGACAACTCCACAGGACACCGGGCTCTGCTGATTGGTTTCCCCCACACTCCTCGTCCCATTTCTTTACATCCCTGTCCCCAGAGAGATATAAGTAAGAGACCCAACTATCTGAGAGGTTCAGTGCATTATCAAAGCTCTGTTAAAGCCTTTTAAGTAAAAAGAAAATGACCTGTAGTTTCTTATAAAGTCTTAAGAAAACAAGGCATTACTGTTTTATAGTTACAGACTCTGCACTGTGCAATACTACAGCAACTGCATTAGAAGAGAGTCATGACAGGTCAAAACAGGGTCATGTACCTGCAGCCTCCGGAAAGGAGGGGAGAGAGTTAGTCCTAAACCTGTTAGAACGATTCCGAGCAAGTGTGAGCAACTGCTATTATTGTGATGTCCAACTGAGTAATATCTTATTTCTAATTTTAACATTCAAGAGGAACTTTTTGTTTGGCCTGGCTTGGCCAGAGAGCCATTGGCAGTTGCCTATGGCTCAAATGCTAATATGTCAGGAATTCAGGTTGGCATCCTGCGTCTCCGCGCACTGATGAGGATGTGTTGTTTCTCAGTGAACTCTCACTTCCCGTCTGCTTCGCTGTCGGCCTGTATGAAAGCCACCAAACAGGAGACTTGCAGGTCATGTGGCTCAGTTCCCATGCACTGTAGGCTCTTCAAAACTTTCGGTTGTATATCTCTGTGGCTCCTACTCAGGTGAAAGAGAGGTCATAACCAACCAGAAAACTTCACAAGTATTAGCATTTTTACTTTTTTATCTGATATCCTCTGTAATACGGAAAGCTACACAAATAGGCTGGAGAAAATAAGAAGTGAACCAAAGTTCACTTCTTACTTTCTCTGTAAGGTCTGAAAAGATTCCATTAACTTTTTATTATCAACAATATGTAACTTTCAATTGTCTTTTCATCTCTGATATCTAGCCAGAGCGGGTGCAGTGCCGAAAGAGAAAAAACAATGTGCTCACGTTGGTAACTGTAGGTTACAGTTTTCCCTTGGTTAACTAAATACGATAACCATAACTCCGTATCAGCAGTAGCCCTGAGGGTATAGCTCTTAGTTGCCTAAGACTGGAATGACTGATGGGGAAAGGAGGTTATACCCTCTGTTTCAAACTTGTGAGTAAATAGGAAGCTTTCCAGAGGCAACCACTCCTTATCTGCCCCAATTAAAAAGTTCACAGCACTTCTGTGAGAGAACTCAGGTAAGCCTCGCTAAACTTGACCCAACCTTTTGATCCACTGAAGTTCAGACAAGATAACCCCAAAGAACATTAGGGAGATGAGACTGAATCAGCCCTGAAATTAGGGATGCAGAAAACTGCCCTCAGTTTTCCTTTCTTAGTGCTTCTTCCCATTCCTGCCCAAAGCAAGTTGTTTGATCTGGTATTTCCTAGTACTTTCATGTATTTATTTTAAATAAAATGAAGGGATGGAGTAGCCATTATGAGTCTTAAGAGGTTCCACAGTCCCCTCTTGCTAGTCAACCTAAAATTTTCTTTCCCCATACCCTTGAGATCCCATCTCATGTGCTTCATTGTGTGGTTCCTCTTCCCACTTAAGGCTCTCATATGTTGGAACTCCATCACCCTTCCTTGTGCCATCACTTAGTCAAACTCTTAATACTTGCTTTCTATTTAATTATTTGTCTCCCTCACCTGATTATTTTCATGGCTACTTAATCCCCACCAACTCACCCATATCTTCCATCCAATTGGGACACACATGGCTGAACACAATATCCCAAATCCCATGATGCCAGTGCCATCTCAGCAAAAAGCATAATTATATATTTAATCTCTGATTTGCTGTCTCCCTATAACTCACAGGTCATGTCCAATAATACTGCTTCCCAAATCTCTCTCTGAGTAAGTACTTGCAGTTTCCTTTAGACATATTAGCCACATTTTTCTAAAATGAATCATGTTTGTTTTCTTCTTATTATGGTACTAATCTCTTGAGGCTTCTTTTGTACAAGTGGATGGAAAGAGTTTTTTCCCCTTATTATTGCACAAGAGGGTTTTTTGTCTTTGGATGTCTCGTAATAAAATGGTTTTGGTAGCAGCAAACCTAGTTCCTGTTGTTATTAAACCACAACACACTTCAGAACAACTTAGTCATTGTGGAATAACACTGTCTTGTGAGCACATCGTGGTTTAACCCCAGCTGGCAACCAAGCACCACGCAGCCTCTCGCTCTCTCCCCCGCAGTGGGATGGGGCAGAGAATCAGAGGAGTAAAACTGAGAAAACTCATGGGCTGAGGCAAAGACAGTTTAATAGGGAAGGCAAAAGCCATGCACACAAGCAAAGCAAACCAAGGAATTCATTCACCCCTTCCCATGGGCAGGCAGGTGCTCAGCCATCCCCAGGAAAGCAAGGCTCCATCACGCCTAACGGTGACTGGGGAAGACAAACGCCATCACTCCCAACGTCCCCCCTTCCTCCTCCTTCCCCCAGCTCTATGTGCTGAGCGTGAGGCCATGTGGTGTGGGACATCCCTGGGGTCAGCTGGGGTCACTGTCCCGGCCATGTCCCCTCCCGACCCCTTGTGCCCCCCCAGCCCCTCGCTGGTGGGGTGGGGTGAGGGGCAGGAAAGGCCTTGGCTCTGTGCAAGCCCTGCTCAGCAGGAACAAAACATCCCTGGGTTCTCAACAGTGCTTCCAGCACAAATCCAAAACACGGCCCCACACTAGGTACTGCGGAGAAAATTAACTCTACCCCAGCCAAAACCAGCACCAAGCACCACATATACGTAGCAGGAAGTGCTGAAGTAAGAGGAATTGGGCTAGAGATAGACAAAGAGGAAGGATTTACAGGCTGAGTAAGAAATTAAATTCAGCTGCTCTTAATGAGTTAGTTTAAAAAAAAAAAGCACTGATCACTAGCAGCTAAATTTTCATGTTACTCAAAAGATTTTGCACTGACCCCCCTTTCATATAATTGAAGGACAGAAAAAGTATTTTAGGAAAAACTTGATTCTTAATTTTATATATATTTTTTGATGAAAAAACTATAATCCAAACTTTGTCTCATCTGGGGGGCAGTCTATGTCCTACAGCAATTATTAGGGTACTTGGTCTATAAAAAGGCTGCTCTTCTCTTGCCTTATGTGTTGTCAGTGTATTTTATATGCAAAGATGGGCTTTAAGGATTTACAGTCAGTCATGGACCATTCTGGAAAGGTATTGATACCCCCGGTATCCATACAGGCTGGGGGATGAAGGGATTGAGAGCAGCCCTGCAGAGAGGGACTTGGGGGTACTGGTGAGTGAAAAGCTGGGCATGAGCCAGCAATGTGCGCTGGCAGCCCAGAAAGCCAGCCGTGCCCTGGGCTGCATCCCCAGCAGCATGGGCAGCAGGGCGAGGGAGGGGATTCTGCCCCTCTGCCCCGCTCGGGTGAGACCCCCCTGCAGCGCCGCGTCCAGCTCTGGAGCCCCCAGCACAGACAGGACATGGACCTGCTGGAGCGGGTCCAGAGGAGGCCACGGAGGTGATCAGGGGGCTGGAGCACCTCTGCTCTGGAGACAGGCTGAGAGAGCTGGGGTTGTTCAGCCTGGAGAAGAGAAGGCTGCGGGGAGACCTTATTGCGACCTTCCAGTACTTAAAGGGGACTGTAGGAAGGATGGGGACGATCTCTTTAGCAAGGCCTGTTGTGACAGGACAAGGGGTAATGGCTTTAAACTAAAGGAGGGTAGGTTTAGACTGGATGTAAGGAAGAAATTTTTTACACTGAAGGTGGTGAGACCCTGGCCCAGGTTGCCCAGAGAGGCGGTAGATGCCCCATCCCTAAGGACATTCCAGGTCAGGCTGGACGGGGCTCTGAGCAACCTGCTCTGGTTGGGGATGTCCCTGCTCACTGCAGGGGGTTGGACTGGATGGCCTCTAAAGGTCCCTTCCAACCCAAACCATTCTATGATTCTATGATTTTCTTCACATTCAAGGCTGGCTTTTCTTCCCAGCCACCCAGTCCTCCTGCTATCTTAAATAACTGCTTGCCAAATCAGAGCTGGTAGTAATGGGAATGGTGCAGTTCTCTTTGGGAGAGCAGGGCAGCTGTCATGTACACAGCCAGCCTCGGGTTGCTCCAGGCCCCACAATTTTCTGGGAGTTAAAATTTTGTCTATCTGAAGACAAATATATATATCAGTAGGTTAGCTTTGACCAGCTGCTAGGTTTCTGTAGTGGCTGGTCTACTATACATCTCCATCTAGACTTGCCAAGCAACCTTCTTTGACCTAGACAGTCTGAATTTCAGGTTTGGTAAGAGTGTAAACTGGTCAGCAAGAAGAACCAAACTGACAGCCTGACAGTACAGAAGGGAGAGCTTCCCCATAATGTATTTTCAGGACTGGAAGGTTATGCTGCTCCAGTTTGTTGCAAATCCAATACCATCTGACAAAACTGAAAGACAAGATATGGCAGAATGAAAATTCACACGTGAAAAAGCATTTTGATAGTGAGTTAGCCCAGGTGCATTACATCTCTTTCATTCAAGAGCCATGGTCAGATCACACAACTCAACTGGAGAAGCTGGCAATGTACCAATTTATACCACTTGATACCTATGAATTTACATGATCTTGTGGCAGCTGCATGTGTTTATGCACCAGCTGGATGTATTTATGCACAGAACCTAGTTTAAAGAGGCTTGTTTTGGGAGGTACCTTTCAGGAAAATGCCCTTGAAGGTTACATCACTTTAAAAGAATAATAGCCCGTGTCATAGGAGACAGTACACACCTCAGCTTTGCCATGCAGCCAAGAAAACATTGCACTTCAGAGTCATTCTGCTTCCTTGCACTGCACTTCAGGAATGCTCCACCATTCTTACTGCTCTGGACAAAGAGTAACTTGGGAGCTAATTGGAGAGGAGGGGAACTGGCAGACTGAGCCCAGTGGTACACCGACACCAGCACTGCCGGCTACCACTGTCAGCGTGGCAAAATCTAGGCTAGTCCCCACAACCTGGACAGCTGAGAGGTGTGGAAGTGACAGTGAAGGAGGATCAGGGGAGAGAAGCAAGTAGAAGTAAGAGTGGGAGGAATTAGTTGGTCCCAGAGAAGTGAAGTGGATCAGGAGCAAGCACTTAAGTCAACAAATGGAGGGAGGAAACAAAGAAGAGAGAGACAAAAATCCTCACTTAAGAGTTTATAGCAACAAATCCTGGAGAACTCTCTGAGTTTGCATCCCTTGGAAACGAAGCCATCAATAATGCAATCCTGGAAAAGCATCCCCACTCCAAGTCTTGAACAGTATGGATCCAGGAAATATTAAATCCATCTGCTGTGGAGAAAATGTTTTATCAACAACAAAAAACCCATTTGATTTATTTTCTAGACACTGGGCCCAGACTCAGTCACTAAGCTGTGCTATCTAATGTGGTTAGACAACTTCTAGGGAACTAACTTCTTGTTGCCATTACTCACAGTATTTGCTTTTCCCCTATTGCCTTACTCATCTGATTCCTCCCTTCTTATTATGACTCTGGTTGAGTTGATAGGTCATAATTTATACTACAGGCTGAGGCTTTCATGCCTTTGTTGGTAACTTGAGCCAGGGAAGTGAGTTATTCTTGCCTTTGCCTTGTTTCTCTGTCTCATTCCTTCTGTGTCTGGGAGTTTACCTAGACCTAGAACATACAAACTCTGTAGTACTACCCCATCAGGAGAGAGGCCGATTAGCTTGCCTTCCAGTTTTAGTTATAGTGTGTGTCTGTGAGTGTCTTTGGATGAGTTTTTTGCTTGAAACCAGATATTTAATAGAAGCCTGCAGTGATACAGCACCATTAGTCCCTAAGTGTTTTCCAAACCATAGATTTATCCACCTAAGTTATCCTAATTAACATTAAAACAGAGGCATCATTGGAGAAGAGTAGGCACACAGTAGGCACTTTCCCTGCAAAGCTGATGTGTAGTGGGCTTTTTCTCAGGCATTGTGTCCAGCCCAGCTCCAGACACTTCAAAAAACATCTCACCTACCTTTGATGCTAGTTCCAGGTCAGTTAACTAGCTCCTCCCCTGTGGATGAAAGCCAGAGCATGGTTACACTCGTTTTATACCGTAGCCCACTCGTGTTACACAGCGACACAGACTCAAATCCTGACAGGGAACCTAATTGCTTTCTCTCGATGATCTTATGTACCCAGTAGTACAAAATGGTTCTTCTCCATCTTTCTGGGCAAGGACTCACAGAGCAGCTACGTTTACTGAGAGTGAAAGGCCCGTGAGACCTCCTCACGTTGTGCAGCATGACCCACCCAGACACAGGGATGGGGCTCCAGTCCAGGCTGCAGCTGCACGAAGGTTCCTCAGAGTGTAAAATGTTCCTCTGTAAAATACCAATAACTTCAGCTGATTCTACTGTGATAACAAAATCAAGAATGAGTGGAGGCAGGATCCTATGCTGCCAAAAATGGCTGCCTTCCTAATATGTGCTCTCGTATCCATATCAAAATGCTGGTTACCAAATTGCATGAAGATGTCTAGATCACTCTACTGGTAGACAAAAGACAATGGGGCAAAAATACCTCTCTCCTCCCATCCCATCCAAGCTCATCTCAAAAGAACCTTGCATCCTTCATCTTCAGAAAAGAGCGTCCCTAGATAGAGAAGGGAGGCCCTACCTCAGCTGAGCACATTCTTATTAGAATGTAGGACATTCTGTGCATCTTCTACCATCAAGAGTTCAGCACGTTCATTACCCGCGGCAGTGTAAGTCAGATCTGGCTGGTTCTTGTCTAGGTGACATCAAAAGAAAAACGTAAGGATTCAGTTAGGTAACGGTAAGGTACAATCAGGTAGCCACTTGAGACATGTTAAATTTCTTCCCAGGAAGGGTTAAGAAGTTGAGCTCACCTGCCAATTTTTCAGTAACCAAAGTCTTAAAACAAACAAAACAAAGCCAAATCACCCTCCCCCTCCAGTAGAGAGAAACATATGAGAGGACTTGAATTAGCCCCAGCAATACGGACAAATGCAGAGCCGGCCCATTAAAATACATTTTACCTGCTTCAAAAGTGCTCTCATGATCTTTTGAATTGGAGCAGCGATTCCTAATGTGCTGTTTGACAGCTGCCATGGCCTTGCCAAGGGTGGTTCCTTCTCGGTGGTGAGTGAAGTGATTATTGTATCTGCAGTCAGCTAGACACTGCAGCATGGAAACCTGGGAGATGAAAGGCACCATATAAATATACAATATTATTACTGCTATTACTATTATTTCACTGGCCTTTTGCCTCGCTTTCTGGTTGAGCAAGAGAATATGAGTATTCCTGAATGTCCCCAACCCTGCATTTAGTCAAGCCTCGTCTTTAGCACTGTAGACCTTCAGATATAATTTTTTCCCATCATCTCAGCTCACAGAGCCACAGACCATGTTTCTTTACTTGGTATTAACTTCAAAGTATTTTTCCTTTTAAAATACAAGTCAATGTTATTTGTTAAATGACTGTTTTGAACTTGGATCCAATATTTTTAGTAAAAAAAAAAAGAAGTTTTGTTTTGTTTTTTAACTGGAAGGTATCCAAACTATCCACGGCTTTTATAACCCAACTTCCTTATGAGTCAGGACATTTATTGCCAGAAAAATATTATTTTAACTTTATTAGTGCAATATAGTAGTGACATCTAGTGGCTTTCATCAGCGCCATGATGAGCGAGGGAGAGGCGCGACTGGCAGGGTTTGTGGGAACAGATCCAGTTCTGGGTTTTATTATGCCATTGTTGAGAATCAGTGGAAGTTGAATGAGCTCTTCTAAGATGTTTACAGAGTTTATTAAAATTATAAAATTCTAATAATGTAATGAAAAGAAACTCTAATTTAGGAAATTCTAATGGTATAACACCCATGTGTGATTTCTTCAGCTAACATTTGTAACAAGAAAGGTAAAACTAGTGACTTCCGTTATCCAACTAAAATATCTCATTGTCCGCACTAGGGAGCTCCTTCACCATGAACTAAAGAAACAATATTCTCAAATTTCTAAATCAATGTTCAGTTCAAGGCAATGTACAGACAATGTAGCCTAAATGCCACTGGTCACAGCTCCTTTTGAAAGAAGCAGGAGTGGTGCCACAGTTTTACATAAAGATCATGTCTGAAACATTAAATTTTTTCAAAGCTGAAGCTCCTCCTCAGGCCTTCAACCAGGACACATTTGCCTACAGACTTAATTTTACACTCAGGAATACCAAAACAGGTCAAGATTGGCCTTTTAGTAACAGGATTGAGGCAGTGCACTCACCAAACTGGCAGAGGCAGCGAACGCTCACAAGGCTCCTGAAGTAAAAGTGACACCAGAGTTTGGTAGAAACGTTAGCACCTCTAGTGCTGGCATGAAAGCTTATCATCACCTTTGTAGCTTAAAGTATGTTTTTGTTAACTGTGGAATAGCATTAATATTACAACCAACTTGCGGGTTCCCTTTCTTCCCCTCAGTGAGCTGCAAAATTTAGTTGGGCACAAAAATTGCCAGATGTTCTTTGAAGACAAAGTGGATTATACCGGTCTGAAAATGCTCAACTGTCTTTGGAGCTTCAGGCTATTAAACATTACTGTGATTTCAAATTCTACCATAGATCTTGTACTTGTCTCTGTCCCTTCAGCTCCAAAAGTTCTTCATTACTTGGTCAAACTTTCCACGTAAAAGGCCCATTTAACAAAAAGGCTATAACTGAGAAAAAGCTGTTAATAATTGTTCTATTTAGTCATGGACACTAGCTACATACAGAAAAGGAGATGAAATATTGGAAAATTTATTTTGTATAAGCATATTACCCTGTGTTGGCTGGCTGCAGCTTAGATAAATCGCAGGACTGTTCTATAACAGACAGAGATCTTGCAGGAGCTTTGCTGAGAAATCTTGCGTTATGCAACTGCTGGGTTATGGCTCTCTGCAGGTGTGTGCCTGGGCGCGTGTGTGTATATGTGCATGCACATGTTTTATTATGAAAGGATTTACTTTTCCATGTGCAGCAGTGACAGCACCCCAGAGGAAGTCATAGCTGGGAAGTATCTAATATAATATTTGCACTGCGTCTGCAGTTTGTGTCAGGGTGCCAACGTTGTTGCTCTGCTCTCCCTCCTCAGGATTATTAGGGGGTTTGTAACATTAAATATAATGACTGTCTTTGAAGTTTAGACTTAAGAACTGAGACGGTTTTTCCATGTTGGCAGTTAACTTGCAGCCTTCTTCCATGGATGGCAGGCCAAGGAAACAAACGGTCAGCTCTACATCTGCCTGAAGCACCTCCACGGAGTCAACCTACTGCTTCCACCCTGGATGAAGCTTCTACCCAGCCTTCGCTTGCTGCTTGGCCCCACCTCCACTGCGCTCCTACAGCCAGGCTGAGGTCAGACCTGAGGGTGTCCTCCAGTGCTCCTTGGGCAAAGCCCCCTTGGGGCAATGCAGCCCCGGCCCCAGGGCCACAGCCGATATTGTCTCCAGGATCGGAACTGCTGCTGCCCACAAGGCAGCGTTCCCCACACGCTGGAAAGTGGTGAGTCAGAGCAGCAGCTTGAGGGAGACTTCAAATACTCCAACAGGTCTGGCAGAAATATTTATACACCTGCATTCTCAAATATGCTCTACTTTCTCACTTTATAAATACATGGGATCCAGTTGAACACTTGGCCTAGCAGAGCCAAGCATGCCCCTTTTTATTTGATGAACCAGCTGTTTTTCTGGCCTGTTCATATAAACATATTTGTGTGTGTTGATTTTGCAGTTCATTGGGAAAGAGAAACAGATGACAGGTCATATGTGCATTTTTGTTATGTATATAACTACCACATAGAAAATTCCCTTCAGTCTATTTACTTGTTTATTTTGCATGAAGGGAAGCAGCACATGAAACACTCGGAGAAGGCATAGGAGGTGGACTGCTAATGCTTTTTTAACCAAACAGATGCATAACCAGTTCGTACAGGTGAGATGTTGCAGTAGGTCTGTTTACAGATCACCGTGGGCTGCAATGCCATGTGATATGAGTCCACACATGGGACAACTGCTGTAGCCTGGACAGCGAGCTCCTGCTCACATATTCATTCCTTTGGTTTTGGCTTCCACACCTGTGTTTCCATGTGTGAACTGGCAGCGACATTCAAGATTCAGACCAGGATTTTCAAAGGATCTGAGACAGCCCCTTGTGGCCCTAAAATGCTACACCAGCTGGGCAGTTTGTAGGTTGCTTCAATTCCCTCCTTCCTCACAGGTAGATGAGTCAAAAACCTACCCCGCTTATCTCCGGCATTGCACGTAGGTGGACAACAGACACAGGCTTGCACTCCTCCCTGCATGGAGGCTTGTCAAGAGCTAATGCCATATGACAATCTCAACCAGCTCATAAAATTATAACGGGATGTCAAGGAACTTATTGCCAAGTCTGAAAAGCAAAAACATTTCAGTATCCTATTATGGTCTCTCCCCAGCCCTATAACCTGCTGAGAACTAGGCTTTAAAATGCTATACTAGCCAATTCCTCTGAACTTTTACTTCTATTTTGAGGCATTGTTTTTTATTCAGCTATAAATAAGCTGAATTATGGGCTTTTTCAAGGGGGACGTGTATCTGGAACATTACATGGAAAACCTCAGGTTAATGCTCTGACAGTTTGTCTAGGCAGTAAAAGGTAATTGCATGTAACACCACAAAAGTTGTGCAGTCCGCAACATAAGAAACTTTGCTTCACACAAATCACTGGAATTAGACAAGGGATAGGACGTACTCCCTGGAGGTGCCAAATTTCATCTTGCCAGTTTTATTCTTCATACGTACCTTAAGAATATATTTATAATATAATATTTTGCTCTATTTCTGGTTCTCTTTGGGAACAAACTGGAGAAACTAAAGCACTAAGAAATGGTTCATCCTGGTAAATAGTCACATTTTACCAGCTGCTTGAAATAGTTACAGTATATTTTCACAGCTATGTGCCCCTTCCATTTCATCAGTAATATCACTGAACTCCTTATTTTGCGCAGCAACTGAAATCTTAAAGATCTTATTTTCGTGTGTGATTTTTATTATATGATTTCACAGCCAAGCCAAAAGGGAGAAGGCAAGTTAACAAATAGAGCCCATTTCCCAAAAGAAAGGCTTATATTCTTGACAATATCAGATATAAAAACAGAAATAGATGTGCATAAGCCAACATGATAAAGCAGTGAAGCAGGACTAGCCAAAAAGATATCAGTAAGCAATGAAGTTTTATTTAATTTTGAAGAAAAAAAGTAATATTTCCTGCTTCCTTTGGAATTCAACACAACTTTTCATTTCCCTATAAAATTTTGAAAGCAGCATTATTTGAAAGCTCCCAAAGGGGTGTGCTGCTGGGACAGGACACTTGTGTAATGTACCTGCACTCACACGCTCTTTAGAAGTGAGTGAATGGCTTCACTGGGGAGATGTGCCTGCTCTGCCTAAATGTTAGCTATTCCTTTCAAGTGCAATAAGCAAATAGGGACCCCTTCAACTCTGTCAGCAAGACCGCCCCAGTTGGACTGGCCCCAAAAATAAGTGAGGAGAACAACCTACTTAATCGACAGCTGAGCCAGGTGGCTGAATATATGGGAGAGAAATCATTTCCAAGTTGCGTGCCAAGCTCATGTTCTCTGCAGTGGGGCCCCATTTTGTGCTGGGGAAGGGTTAGGACTCTGAATCGCAGTGTCATGGGATGCTTTGGGCAGAGAATCGACTGCTGTTGGCTGGAGGTGCTGAGAGACAGTGCTGATCTTGCTGTAGCTCTGAAAATAGATCTGCACCTGCTATTAGCATCAGCTTTGCCATCAAAATCCTGTCCAAGGGTGTAAATAACTTATGAATAAGAGAGATTTTGAAAATAGACTCCACTCTTTCTCCCTATCAAGGAAACATCCCAGAAAAGTAGTCCAAATCTTTCAGACCACTCAAAAGTCAAGTCAGAGCATTACAAGTGTTAGACTCTCACACAGTTAACAATGGTGCAATGAAAGAGGGCAACAAACTAACCTAGATTAAAAAGGTGGCCAAAAATCCAGGCATACATTGACTTGGATGTACCTGAAGAACTATCCAGGCAATTAAATGAACTTGCATGTGCCAGCTTCTCTGCTCCTTTTCTTACTCTCTCTTTGCCTTGCATGTGGGTTCCAGGTTTGCCAAAGCACTGACTGTCTCTTTCCATCTTCTGTTTTGTACCTGCTGCCCAGGATGACAGTTGCAGCTGAATGTGGTTTTTATTCTGTGAATGAAAGTATAAGAAGATAATAGAAGATATAATAAGTAAAAATTTCAAAAACAACTAATAATTTTAAACATTTTTATTTTGGGCTATGAGTTGAGCTGCTTGAAATTCAATACCTGGATTGCAAAGTAGTTCAACAATGCCTCTAAATTAATCTTCAACCACTGTGATTTCCAAAATCATATGACATTTTCAAAATCTTTGCCTATGAGTTTAAAATGAGGACAAAAAAACCCCGTCTACTCCAGAGGCAGGGAGTCTTTATCCCCAGGCAAAGTTGGAGGGATTTGGAAGAGGTTCTTTTTGAAGGTGCTCACAAACTATTTACAAGCAATAGGCTCTGGGATGCTGCTAAGAAGGAGCTAGGTAATGAACAGGTACACACATAAGTAATAAAAACTGATTATACAGGGAATATAAATCCAAAGAGAGCAATAGCAACTTCAGCTGTATATGTCTGCTAGTTTTACCCAACTCTGGGCTTGAGGTCACTGCACCACATGCTTTAAACCAGTAGATTTCATATCGTGTATGCACAAGTAATGTTGTTTACCTTGACTTCAG
>VZTV01058627.1:17765-31717 GCA_013400875.1 Anhinga rufa | reverse complement strand
ATTAGATGTTAAGACTGTTCTGCTAGGCAAAAATGATGGAATCCCTATGCCCGAGCCAATTAATATTAGATAAAGATCTCATTCTAATATGGGCATGAAAAGGACAGGGTAGCTCAGGAAGTGTCCTCTGTCTGGGATTTTTGCAGGGCTCAGGAAGAAGAAATGGAGAGAATGTTTAGAAAGCTAAAACCTGTTAGAAAGCATTTAAGTCAAAATGTTTCCAAACAGAACTTATGGAAATGAATGTGAATACATGTACCCAAATGTAGCTGACAGCAATATGTTAAATGGAAGCAAATAACACTGTCATAGGCCAGATCATTCTTAAGAGCTGGATCTGATCTTCCTTAAAATTTCTAGTAGTCTCACTAGATTTTGTTTCTGGGCTTCTCTAACCAATTGGACGTGACTATTTTCTGGATCTGGCAGTGGAATTATGTTGAATGTACTGTTTTTTGTTACAGATATTGATGAATGCCAGTCCAATAATGGAGGCTGTGATCATTTCTGTAAAAACACTGTTGGCAGTTTTGATTGCAGCTGCAGAAAAGGATTTAAATTATTAACAGATGAGAAGTCCTGTCAAGGTATGTGTAGTGGAAAGGCAATAGAAGTAGAACAAATGAGTGTGGCTTGGACATCTACTACAATGATGAAGTGATAATGGACTCCAGAATAATTTCCATGCCTCAGGTTTTTTTTTTTTCTTTCTGAAACAGCTGTTGAGTTAATACAGTTGGCTTGATACTATTGTAGGAGGTATGTTTAATGACACAGTGAACTATTATCTGGAAGCGACAGAGATAGCATCATATTAAAAAGCTCTTTATGAAGATAATACTTCCTCCCCTTCTCTTAATGATCTTAAAATAATTTACAGGGAAAAATAGAATATATCTCTCTGACCATCTTACTGACTAGTTCACCATTGCAGTGAAATTATTTTTTCATAGTGGGACATTTAGATGCCATGAGTTCATTATTTAAAAAAAAAAAAGTTACAATATGATCCATGAAATTATAGGCCTATAGACAGACTGGAATCACTATTTCCTAAAACATCATAGAGCATTTGATTTTTAGAATGACATGGATTTCTCCTGTGAGACTTCAAAAGCATATTTGCTTTTCTGTATAATGGTTTGTACATATAGAGTTAGCAATCCAGTTTAAGCTGCATAAATACATTAAAATGTAAACATCAAAATGGTCTGTGGTTTTGGAAGAGCTATGGCATGAAAGCATGTAAAGCCAATCAGCCAGCTGGGGAGGTGAATAATTCCATTTCCTAGACAACCAGCTGACATTAATGATGAATTTCAAAAAGCTGAACTGACCAACAGAAAATAATTTTCACCTGGGTTTTTAGTGCATTTTTATCCTTTTTAGATCAGACAAAGAAGGTAAACTATTTATACAGAACACACTTACTATAAAAACATAAGATTTTCAAGGTAGTTTGTGGGTGTTTTAATGGAATCTGTCTATTAGTGTACTTTAAAGGCTTGCATCTCCCTTTTGTCCCTGTCACTTCTGTTACTTTCCCTAGATTGTTTCAAAAGTGGTATCTTGAAGCATGCTAAAGCTCAAGAAAAAAGAATAATGTAATGTGTCAGTGACATTGAAGTAAACTTTTTTGTATCTTGCAACATTCTTACATGGTATGCATAATGTACTAGCACAGAAGTTTTAGGTGCTTTTGATGGTATAATAAACATGCAGGGCCTCAGAAACTGGTGGGAATTTTACCATTTTACCACTTAATTCACTGAGATCATGATTAGGCTATTATACTAACTATGCTTTACAAAGGTGATGCGTGCAAAGTGATTGCAATGCCAAGGAAAACGTTCACTGGAGAAAATAGATATCTCAGCAGCTTTTAGAGACAGACGTTGAAGTCTAAATATACAGTATAATGGATCTGTGGAAAAATTCACCAAATTATTCTGGTCATCTGTCTTCAGGTGTATCTCAGAGAACATGGTGATTTTCAGCAGACTTAAATCAGGCACTGCATATTCATATGGAGTTAAAAATCTGGCCTTTGGTTTAATTTACTGGGGAAAATGGCAATACTTTCTTTTGTAAATCTATTTCTGCAGACCTTATGTAGACTTTTCTTAATGAAGTAAGAGTTTCTTCAGTGGTTTTTTTTTTTTCTCCTACAGAAGAGAAATAATTTATTTTAAACATAATTTTTAAAAATGTAGCAGAAGTTTTTGTGTTTGCCAAGAAAAAGCTTGTTTGGCAAACTAAATGTTCTTTTAAAAGTTGTAACTTCATTATATTACATTATTTGCTTTAAAAGAATTTGCTTAGTTTACATAAATCTGCACGTCTCTGTGTCCAACTTTGTTAGCTCATCGGTGCTCCCTTGTCAGGCTGAAAGATGCTGATGTATCCCTTTAAAACTTGCAGACATTGATGAATGCTCCTTTGAACGGATGTGCGACCACACGTGCATCAATCATCCAGGCACCTTTGAGTGTACTTGTAACAAAGGATACGCTCTCTATGGCTTCACACATTGTGGAGGTGAGTTATAAAAAGACACTATAGGCCATGCTGATAGAGTGCTGTTGCCACAGGTCTAATTAGTGACTTTATAAGACACAAGCCTATGTATTTGCAGTAGGCATATAGAGTAAATTTTACTCTTTGCCATGATAAGGAGACACAGCAAAAGTAGAAACTAATCCTGCTCATTTCTGTCATTGCTCAAATAATTTCCCCTTCCCACCCTGCATCCAGAAAGCACCTGTGACTATTAGAATGAACTGATCCATTTTGCACCTGGATATGAAAGCCATAATTTAATAGATTTTTCACATGCAGAAGTCTCATTGACTTCAATGAAAAGTCAGTGGAATAGGACTTAAAAGAACAGGAAACTCTGGATGACTTAGAAAATCATGGTTTTGCAGGTTGCCCTTGTGCATGTCAGATCCTCACGTGATGTAGACTGGAATTTAGCTGATGTACACTGATTTACATTGGCCAAGATTAATACTCTTAAATCTTTTGCATCTTTCCTACAAGAAGAGTTCAAGGAAAGAGAAAAAGATGTTCACAGAACCTCAATGTGTGTCAAGTGTGAATATTTCTGCAACAAATTCCCAGAATTAACATGAGGAAACATGAATAACTGGACAATAAATGGAATTAAACCTGTTTTATATAAGCTCTAGGCAAGACCTTACTGACTCCATATATTTGCTTAATTCTGATTAAGAGTTATATATTTCTGAGGCGGAGTGAGCACACTTGAACTTGGAGATAACAATTTGGAGATCTCTGTGTGTCTGATCTGTTCTAACCTCTGCCTCTAGAAAGTCTGCAGAGAAGATTACAGGGCTACAACATCACTGTGTTTTATCCTGATGAACAGGGAAACCTGTCTGGATGGGAAGTAATACTGTTCATGGGTTCTACTTGCTAGAAGAAGTCTGTTCTCATGAATTCCTCTGCATTAATTTCATTTCTTGTGGCCACCAATGAGGGAAAGGAACTGTAATTTTGCTATTGGCTGCTAACTGGCCTCTTCATATCATACTCCTGTGCAGATGTTGTTAATCCTTGTACCACAGTAAATCCTTCATTTACTGGCAATCACAGGCTGTGTCAAAGCTGGTAGGGATACTGACCTATACTGACCTATACCTACACCATCTGACCTATATGGAAGAAGGCAATAAGTGCTGGAAATAATAGGTTGCCGTTGCATGTAGCATCCTAACAATAGGTCAGTGAAAACCAAAGATTTGGGCTGATTTTGTGGTGTCTTAGTCAGCAGTACCAATTTAAGGCGTTCCCTTCTTTCTCCATTATTCCTCTGCTGTTCATTCCTACCCCTCCTGTCTCAGTTCTGTTAGTAGCATGTTTTTCCCTTCAAATCAGCTCAGTTTTGTGATGTTTCACAGTGCTTTCTACCAAATTGTTACCTATCTAGAGCGGGGAACAAATGGTTGGGGAGAGCAGTGACAAGAACTTAAAATTACCATTGAGAAAAGTGTATGTAGAAGTGGGTACTCTCAGTTGCACAAACTTTCTGGGACTCGCAAGAGACTTCTTGATGGCAGCTTTCTAGGTTTATAATTGCATAAAGCTACTGGAGACAAGTGAAGCAGTCATCGGGGTGGATCTGAGAAGCAGAGATATAGAACTTTGCATTTCTCTTTGTTAAAATTAATGAGATTCCTGTCGGCCCATTTCTCCAGCCAGTCAAGGTCCCTCTGAATAGTGGCACAACCATCTGGTGTATCAGCCACTCCTCCCAGTTTTGTATCATCTGTGAACTTGCTGAGGGTGAACTCTTGTCCCATCATCCAGGTTTAATGGGGAGGATAAATAGTATTGGCCCCAGTGTTGACCCCTGGGATACACTACTGGTGAATGGTATATTCTGCATCGGCATGCAAGTTTGCACCAAAGGCAGTATGTTGTGTTGTCAGTAGTTTCTCCTCCTATTGGCACTTATTGGGCAGGGCAAAGCCCTGAAACTGGATAATTGGCCAAAAGGGACAATGGTGATACAATGGTGTTATTTGCCTGCATGGAGTCAGCTAGTGTTCCACAGCAGTTGTATCTATCCAAGCACTTTGGAGGATTGATCAGCATAAATCCTGTCCGTGTTGTCTTTATTCCAAATAGGAAATATTAATTAACCAGACACAGTGCAATGAAGGCTTGATTTGGTCTCCTTTTCTTTGAGTTTATTTATTATCATATTGCTGAGGCTGGATTTTTTTTTTTAATTATGTGGTTTAAGGACATACCCAACATCTTCCCTCCAACAATATTTGATAAATTCTGACATTTAGCAAAGGATTTCCATGAAAACAAAACTGTTTCAAGGTGAGTGTCCAGATAGCATTCCTAAAATATTTTCCAAACCCTACTAAGCAATATTTGTGTACGTGTTTACCTAGTGGAGTTAGAATACAGAGCATTGGCAAGAGTAACTTTTTATAAGTATTTTTACCTTTCCTCTGTAGATATTAATGAATGTAGCATCAACAATGGTGGTTGCCAACAGCTGTGTGTGAACACGCTGGGAGACTATGAATGCCTGTGTCACTCTAACTACAAATTGCACTGGAATAAAAAGGATTGTGTTGGTAAGGTGCCTAGTAAAAACCTTTCTGCTCCTGATGTGTCTGATGGTTATAGCCAAATCTGAAAACCTTGATCTGTCCAGTTAAGTGGTATGAGTCATTGTTCCCAGTATTCTGCTTTACTTTTTAGTTAGGCGTGATGGTACTGATGTTGAAACTGGCAAAAACAAAGAAAAAAAAAAAAAAACCAAAACACAAAAAAAAAAACCAACCCCAAAACAGGAGATACTTTGAGGGATTTTGATGCTTTCTTTCCTGTGCTTTTATCTAGCTCATTCTTCTATTTCCTTTTTCTCTGCATGAGAAGGTTTGCTGATGATAGCTTTACCTGAAAGGAAATTACTTACGTGGTATGATCTTCCAGTGATTTTATTTTGCTTTGATTTTCTGTTTAAACAGCATATTAATTGCATGGGTGCTTTCAGGTACCAGTTACAAAAGCAGCTGCATGCCAATTTATTAGTAGGGTGTACATAGATGTTTTACTTCTGTGAGTATTTGTTTTATCCTATTTAGAAACAAAGGGTCCCTTGCCTGATAACATGTCACCCAAGGTGTTGCTGCACTGCATTAAGAGTGGTGGGAGCGATAGATGCTTCTTAAGCTGCTCTTCAGATGTCCAGGTATTTTCTGGTAAGTCAAGAACAACAAAACCAAGCATATGAATCTGTACAGAGTATAAGTAGCAAACCTCCTAACTCTCATGGAAGCCCCAAGAAGTAGACAATCAACAGGGACCTTTCCTCTTTCACTATAGATAATAAAGGGCTATATCCCTGCCAGTGTCCCAGGAAAGCCCCCCTTTCCTTGTCTTTTATAACCACTCTACCCTCAGATTCCCTTCTCATGACAACTGTCTTTTTGAAGCTGGGGTGGACAGGGCAGAATTCTCCGTGCTCCCTGGGCCATTCCCTAATTGGCCCTGAGAGCCGCTGCTGAATGGGGCAAAGGCATTCCAGCCCTGCGTGGGGTCTGAGATTTTGCCCGTACAGCCCCTCCACCACACAGGACACAGCATGCAGACTCAGCCGGTGCTTATGGGACAGATGCTAAATTACTTAGGAAGAAACAAGCTCTAATGTGGAGTGTTTTATGAACAACTTTGTTGAAAAAGGTGAAGATGATGATGCCGATCAACAAATTAAAAATATCTTTTATGCTATAGGAGTCTTCAGTCTGTGCACAGTGCCTATGTCTTTACTGTCTGTCTGTATGGTCTGTCTGTTAGGAACACAAGATGCCTACACCCTCACCTGTGGCAGATCATCTCAGCTTAAGAAAAAGCAGCAAAATACAAATGCATCCAGCTGGCTGGGTAATCACTAAATTTAGTGTTGCATGATTTGACTGATTTCTTTTAATAGATAACTGTGAAATAAGGGTGTTTCTGTTGACTTTCTATTTTCCCTCTCCATTATACTCCCTGTATTTTTTTTTCTTCCTCTTCCTCATGATTGCAGATTGTGATTACAACAGGAAATTCCCCTTGTACTGCTTAATCAGCATCATTCAAACTAAGACTTAAAAATAAGGAAAGAGAAGATCGGCAGTGAAATAAACAGCTAGACCAGGAGTGTTATGCCCCTTTTTAGACATCCAAGCTGGACAGGGTTGGCAACATACAATATGTTTAGATTGAGCTGTTGGACAGTGAAGTTTAGAAAGCATTTAAAGCTAAACAGATAAGAGATGCTATTTTATATAGACATAAACTACTTTCTGAGCTGGTTTGGAGTATCTCCTTTGATTTCAGCTAACCTTTATTTGATTTACCCAATAGCAGATCTGGACTTAATCTCATTTTCTTCTTCTTCTTCTTTTTTTTTTTTTTTTAATAAAATCTATCACACTTTGTTCCAAATCCAGTTGTGAATTAATTTCACAGCAGGAGGAAGCTGGAATCTCTCTAGGTTTTCTGTGACGACTGCTTTTTCACTTTATATCAGCATATTTTTTTATGTCGTCATTATGATGTGACATTAGGGTTATCTAAATCTATTCCTTTTTAAAAATAACATGTCATTGTTTCTTCCTGAAGATACTTCAGCCATCAAGATAAGCGTAACCTTTAAATTAAATGAAGGAAAATGTAGTTTGAAAAAGACCGAGATGTTTCAAGAAGGTCTGGGACAGATGATACCAGGTACGAATATAAAAATGCAGGTAAGCAATTTAGAGCCATAGTTCAGGGGTTATTAAGTGCTTTCCAGATATTAAGTACACCATCAGCAAAGCATAGAGGACTGCAGACTTTCTGCTCTTCACTAACCTCATGAATCACACTCCTTCAAAGCCATGATTCTTGTAATAGTTATTTCAGATCACAGGACTTCCCTGTGACAACCTTACAGCCTTGCTAGGAAAGCCCTTCTCCTTTTTCGTTTGTACCCCTGCCAATAAATTCTCAGTAAAATCAACCATTCTTTTAATTCTTTTGATTTCTTCCTTTCCTTTCTCTCTCAATCCCTTCTCTCTGTTCTTTCCTTTCTCACCTGATCCTTACTGTCTGATGCCTCAGTGAAGAATCTCCTGCCCTTCTATGCTGACTCTATTGCCAAGCGGTTTTTCCTCTTTTCTCTTGTCTTCCTTTTATACTTCAGCAGCCCCAGATGGACATAGTGAGGTCAGCTCTTCCATCTGTTCCAAGGCAGAAAGTATAGCCTGGGAATTTACAAAGTCAGCAGAAAATGAGGAGGAGTACATTAAAAAAAAAAAAAATCTGGGGGAAGAAGTCACTAAACAATATGATGAATCAACATGCCAGTTTGTTTGTCCTTAGAAGAGTAACAGTGAGAAACTACACTAGATGCTCAGTGAAGAGTTATATACTCCAGAACCAAAGCTAATTCCGGATGTTTTCTTTAACTAAATCTTACTTCCTTATTGAATCCTTGAAAATGGTCTCTAAATGTCCTGTGTATGCAACCACTACTTAATTTAAACACCATTATAAGCTAACATATTTTTCACATGCTTCATATGAGTGCAAAATTTTTTCCCTTGAGTAGCCTGCCTGGTGCAGGCAGTGTCACGGTTTTAAGACTCTTTGCATAATGCAAAGGCAATTCATGAGAACCTGCTAGCAAAATGCAGGGGAAGCAGGCTGAGCACTGCAGCCAAGCTCCCATCCTAGCAGTGAATCACGCCTCAGACCCTGTGCAGTGCCAGAGTCTCAGTCCAACAGTACATCTCTAGGTGCACTGGAGTCATGATTTTATGGGAGGGTGTACCAGTTGAGAAACTGGCCAAACTATTTGTTTACTGGCAAGTGGAGTTGATAATTTTCTCCCCTTTAACTCTTCATGACAATGTGTGTGCTGAGAACTAGTGAATGTTCAATAACATAGCTGGCCAAGCTTTTGCTTCCTTTAATTTTGTTCATACAGAGAGACATAATTCAGTCATGGAGAGCTTCCACTATGTAAACCTAACATGCAGCTCTGGCAAGAAAGTTCATGGAGCCCTCAGTAGGCTGACAGCGACTAGAGAAATTTTCCTCACTGCGGACTTTGAGCTTGAAACAAACCGAAAGGAGGTGACAGGTTGGTTGGAAAATAATCCAAGGTGCGGTTTGAAGCTTCTTGCCATTTGCTCTTTAATTTCTGTATTTTTCACTTCTATCTTTATGCAAAATGATAGTAAAAAGTATCTCCTGTTTTGAAAATGAATTGTACTGCTTCAAAAAGAGTGAGAGATGGGGATAGTTTCAATGATCAAAGAGATGCCTATAGATTAAAGTCTTGTGGTCTGATTAATTTTCTTCTAGCCTGGTGGTGTTGCTTTAAGAATTTCAGACTTGTTGACAGAAGCTGCTTTCTCAGTGATTGGCATTGGTTGGTCTTTTGGATTGGGTGGATTTTTGTGCATGGTCACTCGTAGCAGCTTTCATCCTTGATACTTTTCAGACACATGTGATGTGCGCTGTGCTCGGAAAAAGACTGAAAAGAGGTTCCGTAAAACCATTCGAACCTTACGGAAGACAGTCAGCAGGGACCAGTTCCGCATTCGTGTCTCTGGCATTGACCACGAAGTGGCCAGAAAGTCTCTCAAGCTATCAGAGCCACAACAGTCTTGTGCTGTAGGGCAGATGCATATGGGTAATAGATGTGGTAAGTAAATGTAACAAACCATCACGTATGTTTTGCTCTTTTGCTCAGGTCTGGTGAGCTTGGCGGGGATCATGGGAATCTTGTCCAAGAGAGAGGAGGGCTGTGTGTGAAGATGTAGGGGTTACTGTTTGTGCTACTGAGACATACCTCTCTGTGGTTTTTTTGTTGGCAGTTGTTGCGTTTTAGAGTAGAATAAGGGCTCAGTGCACTGCACTTTGTTATAGTTGATGCAAAGCTTACAGTAAGCTCAAAGCTAGAAAATGTGGGTGTAACATCAGGCCCCAATTGCCTTGACATCACCAGTGTTATTTTTAAGACTACATTTAATATCCAGTGTAACACTGTGTTTTTGAACTTGCAAATGTTTCATGTCTCCTTTGTTCCAAAGAAGAGGCTGAGCTGAATTTGATACAGTCACATTCTCTTTGCTGATTAAACTCTGAGTCCCAGAGAATCACAGAATCACAGCACGGTAGAGGTTGGGAGGGACCTCCAGAGATCATCTTGTCCAGCCCCCCTGCGTGAGCAGCACCCCCAGAGCGGGGGCACAGGACCGCGTCCAGGCGGGGTGTGAATGGCTCCAGGGAAGGAGACTCCACAGCCTCTCTGGGCAGCCTGGGCCGCTGCTCTGGCACCCGCACAGGAAAGGAGTTTTTCCTCATATTTAAGTGGAATTTCCTGTGTTCCAACTTGTGCCCGTTGCCCCTTGTCCTGTCATCGGGCACCTCTGAGAAGAGTCCAGTCCCATCCTCCTGACACCCGCCCTTCAGATATTTATAAGTATTGATAAGATCCCCCCTCAGCCTTCTCTTCTCCAGGCTGAACAAGCCCAGGTCTCTCAGCCTTTCCTCATCAGGGAGATGTTCCAGTCCCCTCATCATCCTTGTGGCTCTGCGCTGGACTTGCTCCAGCAGCTCCCTGTCCTTCTTGAACTGGGGGGCCCAGAACTGGACACAGCACTCCAAATGCGGTCTCACCAGAGTTATAAATTCACAGAGAATAGCGGTTTTGTAGGCCAGTACTGAAAAAAAATCTTAATTATCATGGCACTGGAGGGCACTACTATAATGTGGCCCATAATAAATGCTTCCAAAGCACAAAAGTTAAGGAGAGGGGTCAGACGTTATCCTAACAAGGGCCTAACAACCATGACAGCTAATTCAGGCTGCATAGGGTAGGCAGCATGTAAGTGGTTTTGTTAATCAGCAAGCCTTTAAAATGTTTGTCAGATTGCATTAGTACATCTTCCAGCAGCAACCTATTTGGCCTCAGAATAGATTTTCCAATCTAATTTTGCTAACTCTGGAAAAACTTGGATTCATAGAATTAAACAACACCAATTCATTTTTCTAAACATCTGTGCAAGCAAGCAGACTAGGGAATTACTCAGGAATTCTGTTGGAAAAAGCTTTACGTTTTCTCTTTTTTTGGGGGGGTAACATTGTAATAAGTCTGAAAAACTTTGGAAATTGGCCAAGATAAGTTTACAGGGATGTTTTCAAGCTGTTGTGTTGGATGCTTGAGGAAGGCTTTGAAAAACTGTCTCAGTCCATTGTACAGAGCACAGTATGGCTATCAAGCCATTTGTGATTTCATTTGGAAATAAGCTAAAAATACTGCAGGTAGAGAAGGCAACGTGAGTTACAATTAGGAACCGGAACAATAAAGAAACAAATTATTTTTTTTTTAGGTAGCTATAGTAGCAGTTTAATTTCTTATTACAAATGAGAAGCTTACATGGCATTTCTGTGCTAGTTCAGTGAGAAAGGGGGCTTTTGGAGAATGCCTGGAGAACTTACATATGGTGAGCACAAATAGCCTGCCCATGGTTAAAAAAGAGACACTGAGCATATGAAGACAAATGTTTTGAAGAAGAACTTGTAAAAGTTGAGCCTCTTCTGTTGCTGAATTGGTGCCGCCGTTTGCTCTGAACATCTTAACAGGTACTGCTGTGAGCAGTGGAACTAGTAAGATGTGATTCCCTGTGGGTCTCATGCCTCATGGTTCGATTTGTTCGTGCCTAAAAATGTACAATCCCTAAATGAATCTTCCTTTCTTCAGCTGAAGTATTCAGACCATATCCTTGTGTAGATTTGCTGTGATCAAATGGGAGATGGAACTTGTACCACAGCCTTATACTTGCATGGATGCTAAGAAGGTCTCTCTCCAACACTTGCATGTTCCCCACTTATTTGCATTAAATGTACAGAAACTTAGATCTTTGAAACATCTCTGCATCCTTTGTCAGATTGCTGGAATTTGGGCAGAAAGTTTACTGTTACTGAGGGGACATGAAAGTACACACAGAGGCAGTGTTGTTACATACGCCTCATTTCCTTAGAAAAAGCTGATTGTCCCAGTGTGTATGGTAAAGGCAGCACTGGGCGGCTGCTGCTGCTGCTTTCACTGCCAGTCAGAAGGAGCTAAGAAATAGACTGGGGAGAAGAGAATGGAGTGGGAACAGTGTGGAAGAAGAGGAAGAAGCTAGCTCAGGGATGTGCATGGGAGAGTCAGGGGGTTTTGTTTTGTTTTGATTGGATTGTTTTGCATAGTTGCCCAGAACTTCGGGACAGGATTGAGGCCTTGCTTATCTAGGCATGCTAATGATTCAGGAGAGAAGGCGACTCCATGACAAGAGGTACCAGGTCAGCAGATGGATTCAGTGTGAATCCGTGGTGGTGGATATGGTCTCTGGACAGGCAGAGAACTTTGACAAAGGGATTTTGCTCAGTCTGCCCAGAGGGGCAGGAAGCAGTGAGGGAACAAAGTAAGTCTAGGGACTTACAAGTCTTCTGTGATGCAGAGAGTGAGTGAAGTGCAGGTTTCAGTTTGTTGGTTTCAAATAATTTTTTTAAAACAGAATACTTGGAGTATGGCTAGGTTAGATACAGTTTTATTGATTCAGTCAGTCTTGTACTGGTCCTCTTCCTGTGGTAGACTTCTCCTGGCACAGCACTGTCTGAAACATTAGTTGTATCTGAGCAGTGTAAGATGGAAAGTCCAGTTCCTGCTCTGATAGCTTTTGTCTTGGGTAACTGGCCTGCAGTTGCAGCAGTGAGCTAAACGTCATCTGGTTTCACACTTTTGGTGAGGTAGTACTTTTCCCGATTTTCCTGTCTTAACTCCTACTGTCTGCAGTGGGGAACAGCACAGACTAAAAGCTCCAGAAAGGCATGAGGAACAGATTAGATGTGACTTCTAAGGTATTTCATAATTCTTAATATGCTGAATGGTTGCATGTGTGTCTGCTGTTCTTTAAACAGCTATTGATAGTAAAAGGGAATTTACTGCTGATTCCAAGGGGTAGTGTATTTTATTTCCAGTTTGCTGTTTAACATACATTTCTGTTCGGTATTTTCTGATGCTTTAGAGGTTCAAGTGTTGCATTTGTCTACCTCATTATGTGTGAGCTCTGTGTCAATGAGTAGCATTGTCTCACATTGATTAATTCCATGAAGTTCTGTGAATGGCTTCCAAGGAGCAACCAGCAGTAGGTCTCCGCTAATGTATATCACAGGAAATGCATACAGTAAAATGGAACCTTCATCAACCTTCCCAGAGAACTGGATTCTCAAGGCAGGAGTGTGATCTTTCCACCCTGAAGTAAATCTTGTGGTAAAACCCATGCATATTTGAATGACTGTGCTTCAAGACTGGATGGACCATCTGAGGATGGTGGAAATACTACATGCTGCTTAGAGAGGAGAAGATTTGTCTTGGGGAGAACGCAGTTTCATTCACTAACCTGGTTACAAGTATTCATTCTCCAGTATAAGCTAGACTTCAGACAGATTTAACAGCCAGACCAACTGTTTAAATATTAGCAATTCCTTATCAGAAACTGATTTACCAGAAACCTCCATATTGAAAGAGAATAAGTTGATATCTGTTGGGACCCTTTTGCCCTCAGGCACTTTCCACTAAGGGAGAAACTACAAGCATTTTAGCTGCTTTTCCATTGCTTAAAACTGTCATACCTCGATCACATCCTATGGAGTTGAAAGTACACCTTGCTGTTCCATTTGGTGTTTTTTATGTTGGTTACATGAACATTTTAAGAGATGGAAGGAGGCAATGAAAAGTAGCATTCCCTGAAATTGCTGCGTAAAAGGACGTGTGAGCATGCCCTTGCTGCACAGTAGTCGCAAGTGGATTCATCCAAAGAGCTGTCACTTCAGAGAACAGCAAGCATGAGCAGCACTGGTATAGGCATTGCTCTGATGTAAATGCTGAACAGCTTTATCTTGTGTGAGAGGTGTTGATGCATTACATTGCTCAGCATTCAGCAGTTTTGTCCCCTTAGTTTAGGGGTGCAAATAAAATACTAACATTTCATACACATTGATAAACCACATCTCAAAGTTTAGATGTGGTATGATACTGGCATTATAAAAGTGTGAGAGAGATATTTAAAGAGAAAAGCAAAGTGCTGCCTGCCTTTGCAGTTGTTACAATTAATAGTTGTGTTACACAACAGAGAACTGTATGTTGCTTTTTTTTTTACAATTTCATAAAAATCGCATAAGAAGAAATACATTATCAAATGGGAGAAATGGTGCTATTTTACTGCTAACCTGCTTGCTCTGACAATCGTAGATTTAAGATATAAATCCTTAGGATGTGTAACCATCTCATGTGACCTAAATGTGTGAACTGCTAAAACACAATAACTTAAAGGATGCCGCTTCAGAATCAATTTGCATCAGTTGTTGGTGATTTTTCTTAT
>VZTV01058627.1:0-17739 GCA_013400875.1 Anhinga rufa | reverse complement strand
AGGCATCATTCTTAAGAAAATGGTGAATCGGTGGATCATGACCTCCTTTATGAGGTTCACCTTCTCAGCCACTGAGATACTACAGCATTTGTCTATAGGAGCAAATGCTCAAAGGCCAACATATTGAAAAGAGGGGAAGAGCCTTTAAATGTCTTTGTAACTGTTAATCCTGGTTCCCTGTGGGCCCCTCTCTTCCAAACACCCCCCCTCTTTTCTTCTTGTTTTTGCATCAGAAAAGCTTTCACATATTTTTTTTTTCCTTTAAAACAGCTGCATGAGACTCAAGACCTGTTTTTAATGGGTATTGAAGACAAACAAAGACAGTGGCTGCAGAAATGAAGTCTACTAGAGGCAATTGGTTCTTTTGTTCATTTGGGGAAAAACAATCAGGTTTCTGAAAAAAGAGCCAAGCCAGCCAGTGGAATTCTGATTTAATGTAATTATTTGAAAATATTCAGATCTTGTTTCGACTGGGTATTTCCCATGTGTCAGGTGGGACCATGCAGTTACTAGTTTTATGAAATGAAGCTCATAAACTTTTTTGGTTTCGTTTAAACAAATGACAGGAAAAGTTTGAACTTAGAGGTGTTGTTCTTTTGTTGTTGTTGTTGTTGATTTTGGGGTGGTTTTGTGGTTTTTTTTATAGAGAGGGTTCATTTGTTGCATCCTAATTTCATGCACAGTCCTATGGATTTCCATGGGTTGATTTCTGGGTTGATATAATGTCCCTATAATTAATGTTACTATAATTGAACCTAACAGCAAGTCTGTTCATTATGCTAAATTGGGCCCTGGTGAGTGCTGTGAGCGTTCCTCATTACCCCTGCTCTGTGCTCCCGTGGGGTTAGACGAGTGGCCTGTGTTTGGAACATTTCTGGGTGGAAGATGGGGAGGAACTGGGAGCAGTTTAAAGGGAGTGTGTTTGTGGATCAAATTGTCCAGACACTTGTACCACTTTGAAAAGCTTGGTTTGATGTAGTTGTGTGAAGAAACTGATGTATTTATGAGCTTGAGGTATTAAAGCTTGGGCATCACTTGGAGTAATTTTAATATTTGCATTGAATAATGAGTATTAATTAGACTGTAAATAGCTAAATCTATATCTATATAGATTTATATAAATCTATAATCTATATCTCTTTTCTCTTATGCACATAGGATCTATTAAGGCTTGAAGTGTTTGGTGCGTCTCAGAAGTCATAGTCGGGAAAGATAGGGTTATACATTTTTCTAGGCAGTGCAATATTTAAAACTTAATTTAAATTTTCCCAGTTTCTGTATTTTACATACTTTATAAACATAATCCAGAGTTGCTTGCTCTTTTCAAGTCTCATTGATTTCAAACTGAGCATGGGTGCTTAACACCCTTGAGAATAAGGCTCACTATTGCATGTAGTAACATCAGATATGAATATGTGTGCAGTACCCTCATAGGTCTATCCATCTAGGCCTAGTCTCTCCAGTTCCAGGAGGCATACCACATATGCCGCTTCATAAACCAGCGACCTCTGTTGTAAAAGCAACTAGTGTTCCCCTTGCCCGCTCTTGTCTTGGAAGGCCACTCCACACGCTGGGGCTCTGATAATGATGTGAAGTGATTTCTGAGCAGAGAGTGGCCAGCTAGGGTGGTGTTATCCTGTGAACCCAAGCCCCATGGACACACAGAACTAGCCCATTGCTCATCCGGCTGGACTCCTCTGTCAGCCTGGTTTGTCTCAAGCAAGATGCCATTGCCCAAACAGGTATTTTTAAGCTGTAGTTTGTACTGAAAGAGCTGGGTAGTCATTACATGGCTTTCTCTTCATGTTGGGTCAGCCTGTCCTCTGTCTTCCCACTTGATCCTTTCCTCTCTCCAAGCTAGTTCACAACTGTAACCACCACACTGTACACAGCTTTTTTTTCAGCTGGTTTTGTATACCCTGTTACAGTGGTGGTAGGTAGTTGGACTTTTTTTTTATGGTTTTCTTTGTTGCCACCATTTAGGAAAATCAAAATAAAGTACTTGAACTGATTGGTTCACGTCAAATAGAAAAGCTTTGTTTTGGCCCAGGTTGATTTTTATACAGTTCCTGCCTTTCACTGTCTCAGCCCTGTGCTTCTTCTGTGGTCACTGTCACAGGCATAGCCTACCATCCTGCTGACCTGCCACAGTACATCCAGTGCAAGTGGAAGACAGGAGGGAAATGGAGCCTGAAGCAGTTGGAATGTAGCTCCAGTACAACTTAACGGACCTCCGATTAACACTGAGCAAAGTTGAAACAAAATGCCAGCCTTCATTCAGTACACAGCAACTGCCAAATTGTGAAAGTCCTGACAGTTGATGAGCTCTAATGCTTGTGTAAATGTAGTCTTTGTATCACCTTGCATCTTATCTAGGAGTCTAGCCACTGACCACCTAATTTGGCTTTGAACCCACAGACACAAAATGTTAGTGACCTGATATTTTTTTCTTGTTGCTAGTTAGCTGAAGTGTGGGAACGTGCTATGATGGGGAATGAGAAAGTTGTGGTTTATGCCCTAATAAAACTTAACAGGTTGAGGAAGGACAAATAACTTGTGACTTTTGCCCCAGTCCTCAGAATCTTGGAAGCAAAAAATTAGCTGGAGCTCACAGTGTGTCTCAATGTGCAGGTAAGGCACAGAAACAGATCATCTGATGCTTCTGCTCCATCCTTCTCTTGCTCTTAGAATTCAGTCATGCAATACATCTAAGAATGCCCCATGTTGAGGATCTCAGTGATGTCTGAGGAGATCTTTTTGAGTTTACTTCCTCAAGGCAAATTTTCAAAAATTAGGCACTTTGCTGAATAATACTGGAGGATTTAGATTAACTCAGTTTTATTCCACAGGGAGCTCTACAATTTTATAACATGCAGTTTCAAGGGAAGTAAGGTGCAGATGATAACGTTGTCAAGAGAGATCTGGTGAGATAGGTTCTCAAATGTAACGTTTCCATATAAGTGGTAGGTTTGGTTCCTGCCTGGGACAGGTTTCCTTTGAGCTGATAGTCGACCTACTGTTATGCTGGACTCTGAGCAAGTTCAGGAAACCTGAAGTACAATTTTAAGGTTGATTTTTGTATGGTTTTACACGTGTCGGTGTAATGTAGCGTTTTGTTCAAAACAAAAACAAAGATACACACACGATATGCAAAAAAACCAGACCACCCTGAACTTGACGTGATTAAAATGAAGGAAAAAAGACAAGTTAAGGGGAGATAGCAGAGAGCAGGCCACCTCTAGTGAGGCCACTCAGAGCATTAATTTCTCACAGAGCCATAGAGCTTTTTGCAGGAAGGAGATTTGCACTGGTCTTTCTATTGCTTCTGGGTTTCTGAAGTCAGTAGCCATTTCTCAAAATCACCTTTACTAACCTTGATTTTTTTCCTTGTCACAGAACTGTAAATAGTGCTCTTTTCCTTACCTTACTAGGAGTGCTGCAATGAAAGCCTTAATTCATCCATGTTTGTTGAGTTGTACAAAGAGTACAGAGATGAGTGTTCTGTAGGAATGTTTATAAAATGAAGAAAGGCTTGAAAAGTGTGGGAGCAAATGAATGTGTGTCCTTATGAGAGCAGAAGTGATGTGCGGTGGAAAAAGTTAGAACCAAGACCTAAGACTTCCTCACTTGCTTTCATTGATAAGCTACAGAGCATTACTTAACCTGCTGTATTTTATTTTTAAGTTAAGGAGGAACACTCACCATTCCACTCAGTGTATCAACCATAAACAAAACTCTTCATCATTGATCATGACCGGTAGTTAATGCCCTGCTTGTTGTTAGTCATATATCCTGAAATGAAGCCAAGGCCAATTTAACTTTCTAACAAAACAGCTATTCACTGAGTGATTTATTTGAGCTATAAACTAAAACTAACAGTTTATTATTGTAACAGGTCTTTAAAAGGACAGAATTTTTCAGCACAGCTGAACAACTGCAACAGTGTTTTGTGCCTTTCCAGAGCAGGGTAATTATTAAATACTGGCACTGAAGCCGGTTCTTTTGTGAAAAGTTTGAAAACCAGAAATTTTCAAAGCCCATAAATACTGCTGGGCTTGTTAGATAATACTGAGGTGTGTGTTTAAGTAAATCAGTCGGACTGAGTTAGTGCTGTCTATGCCCATACAGAACACAGCAGTCCAGTGCACAGATAATCATTATCCAACATTCAGTATCAGAGGAATGGCAAGAATATTTCTGCTTTAAAAGTCTTTGAGGCACACATAATGTTTAGTTTAGTGAATTTGCAATATTACTTGTTGTGCTCGAGGTTTTCACACAATTCAGTAACACCAATGGTTATGAAGTATGAATATTCAATAATATTAAGGTTAAAATACTTACAGAAATCTGGAAGTACATTTTTGGCATCTTAGGTTCAGTACTAAGTTATTTTATTTGGGAGGAGTCCGAGAGCTCTTTAGCTAGAAAGAGGAGATAATTGCTATATAATTGTACAGATTAACAGAGAGCACTGACCAGGCCTAGTGTCCAGTGTGGCCTTGCAACAAAGCATGAAATCCATTCCAGCTCACAGAAGAGCTCACTAACACCAGTGGCTATCAGTGTCTGTTTCAGTTTTGCAGGGTACATTGTGTGTATTAAGTGCTCTCTGTTGCTAACATTCAGTTCTGAAACCCTGGCTCCCACTTCCCAAGAGGAGAGCAATTTCACTGTGGGGTTTCAGGTCCTGTGCAGGCTCACTAACATACCTTCACCTATAATGTACAGGTTGAAGCAAGTGTGTTCTTCCTCTTCTAGATCAGTGCTCACCAGGTGAATATTCTCCTGACGGCTTCAAACCCTGTCTGCCATGTCCCCTTGGAACATACCAGCCTGAAGCTGGGAGAGTATCCTGCTTTCCCTGCGGAGGTGGTCTCACAACAAGACATAGCAGTGCATCCTTGTTTCAGGACTGTGAGACCAAAGGTAAGGTGAAGCTTTATTTGGTGAACTGCATTGCTCCAAGGCAAAAGTAACTGCTGCTGCTACAAGTGGAGCATTCAAAGAAGGGTCATTCTCCTTTCAAGGATCTCTCCTTCCAGGGGTCTCATAGTTGTCTGGCCTGGCCTGGCTGCAAGAAAACTCAATAAAGCCTCAATTCTTTTTATAACTGATTTTTATATAAGGCTTGAGAAGTGGTTGGGTCAGTGAAGTTGTTGATCTGTGAAGAGTCACATAAAGGAACAGCAGGGAGAAAACAAGTCTCAAGAAAAAAATCAAGACAAGCATGCCTTATTGACATTTTGGGTTTGAGCACAGCAGCAACATGAAAATGTGAAGGAGGAATTACAGTCCTGGAGGATAAGTAAGAAAAGTTTCTTCATGTTCATAACCAGAAATGGCTTGGATGCCTCGGGATATACCTGAAAAGCTAGCATTCAGCTTAACCCTGCAGTACCTCAGAGAGTCCTCTAGATATTTGATCACAGTGGAGCTGACATGCAATCAGCTCCCATGGTTTTCCTCACAGGAGTGAAAATTAGGTGGGGATCATATCTTTAAAAATGAAGGAATTTCATTAGCATCTTAGTTACCTAAAATGTAAAAAGCTGAAAGACAGCTATGAAATTGTCTTTGAAAATGCTGATAAAAATGTGTCTGTGGAGAGAGATGAAATGTTAATCGGTATAGTGGTTTGCTCAATGTCTTAAAGCATGGGTAAAAGAACATTGCTTATATCAAAAACACCTGAAGAAAAAGTGTTAATAGAAAATCTACTGCCATAGAGTAGAAATAAGGAATAGAAATAAGGTCCTGATGCAGTCACCTGGTAGTGGTTTGGATTAAGAGATCTGTCTGGTGTCAGTTAAGATACATTTCAATTCTCAATAATAAACATAATAGAATAATTTTGCAGTATGGTTGAAGAAATAACATTACTGGTAATAATGTGATAGCTAATAGATTTCTTCAGTGAAGAATCACTGAATACACAAATGCAGTTATTTCATACTTAATTTTGCAAAGTTAAAGCCCTAAAAAACCCACGTTAAAAAACCTTGGATCAAGATAAGAGGAACTGATTTCAGTTTTATTTAACATAAGCAAAAGCAGGTCTGTAAATGAGGTTCAGTTTTCAAATTAGAGTGGAGATTAAAGGAATTTTTTATATTAACTGGAATGAAGAGCTCAGGGATTTGCATGTGGAAGAGGCCACATGAGACAAGGAATCACAGATGCAAGAACTATTTGGAACTTGTATCTGAAGCATTTGGATTTTGGGGTGGAGTATGTAGGGAAGGACTCCAGGCTGAGCTAGCTTACAAACCTCAACAAGACTGGAGTTATTTGGGAGTAAGCAGAGCTTAAAAGGAATAGACAAAAGGGACTGTGCAGCACAGAAAACTACATTTGAAAGGCAAGGGAGTAAATTATTTTGATGTTGAGATGAGAGAGGTAAACTTGCCAAATGAGGTAAAAGGAATGGGAAAAGATTTTAATTTTTTGTTCCACAAAGAGAAAGGGCAAGGAAAAAGAAGCAAGGTGTGATGATGGAGTTAAGAGCAAAGATAATATATGGCTGATGCTCTTGGCTGCTTTCTGTCAGGTTTCAGTACAGATGATGATGGGCATAGGTGCAGGTGCAGAATAGATAAGCAAAATCAAATTAAAAGCAGCATATTAGAGATGTAAGCAAAGGTGTTTGGGGTCCTGTATTCTCAGATTGCAATGAGAGAAGAAAATCTGTATGCATGCAGGGAACTAGAAAAAAGTTGCAAGTCTGCTAGAAAGGATTTTCCCCCTATGTCTGTCTGTCTATCTTACGTTTAAAACTTCCATAAAATCTGTTATGTTTCTGAAAGAGTTTGTATGTCAGAATGGGGTCTCACTTTGGTGATGCAGGAGGTACTCTCAGCAAGCCCTGTGAGGGCTATAGCTTATGTGTCTAGCTAACATGATGATTTGCATGACATGATGAAATAAATCAACAGCAGAACTGGTGGAGGTGGCTGTACCCTGAGTCATGGCCTGTTATTGCAAGACAGTGTGTGATCGTGAGGAAGAAGGCAATATACCAGTTTAGTCACTAATATTGATGCAATGTGCCACTTGTAGAGGGCCAAAGTCTTTCACCTCTGCTTGTGGTGAGCTGATCACAGGGGTATACTAGGATGCAGCAGCAATGCACATGCTGCTTGGCATAAGCTGGCAGGAAAGAAAGGTTTAGTTAGTATTTCCACATACAGTTCACCTTCCAAGTCAAATGTCAGTGGCTAGACCATTTGGTAACACACTGTTCTACTTGGTGTCCTCCTTACAAACTCATGGTGGTTATACACACTCCTCCATATCTTTTATTACTGCTTCCACACAGAACTGCTCTATAGTGTTGCATTTGGGACTTTGGAACTTGCACAAAGTGACCTGATAAACTAAAATCTGTTCAATTACCTCTGCTTTGTTACTCTCATGGTTTATGAATATGGCATTTCAGTTATTGTAATCATACTATATCCTATAAAAATGCATGAAATCACATTCTAATGTGCTACTGCCACTTTTTTAACCATGCTGCATATTTAATTACTTTCCAGTTCAGTGTTCACCTGGCCATTTTTATAATACCACAACTCATCGGTGTATTCGCTGCATGGTTGGGACATACCAGCCTGAGTTTGGACAAAATTACTGCATTTCATGCCCTGGAAACACCACTACTGATTTTGATGGGTCAACAAATATAACACAGTGCAAAAGTAAGTATAGCAAGATGGTTTTGATGATATCTTACAAATCAAAAGACTGGGACATTAATATTCAGAGTGACTGTTGTGGTTTAGCCCCAGTCAGCAACCAAGCACCNCCCCTTCCTTCTTCTTCCCCCAGCTTTATATACTGAGCATGACATCATATGGTGTGGGATATCCCTTGGGTCAGTTGGGGTCACTGTCCCGGCTGTGTCCCCTCCCAGCTTCCCGTGCCCCCGGCACAGCGTGGGGAGCTGAAAAAGTCCCTGACTAGTGTAAGCGCTACTGAGCAACAACTAAAAGATCTCCACATTATCACCACTGCTTCAGCACAAAACCAAAACACAGCCCCATACCAGCTACTACGAAGAAAATTAACTCTATCCCAGCTGAAACCAGGACAGTGGCCCTAAGGGCAAAATTTAGCTTTGCTCCAGGGAGCTTGGAGAGAAGGCAGTGGTGTTGCTCCTCTTTTGCTGCCTGCCTGCATCTCATCCCACATGGCTTACTGAGGTTCATGAGAGACCATTTCTGCAGACTGGTTCCATCATTCTTGTTCAGGTAAGCAATGATTGTGTCTGGCCAGTTGGTGCTGGGTCTTGCTATTAAATCTTTTCTCCCATGATATAGCAGACAGAGTTTTTGTTCTTGGCACCCTGATTTCTTTCCCTTCTATTAAAAGGAATGGAAGTTGGCTTACAAAACTTAATAAAGTAACCATTTCTTCTTAATAACAACTTTTGAAAGAGGCAATTACAAAGAGAACCACTGTTCTAGATTATGGTAGCTGTAGTATGGGAACCTGAGGGTAAATTAAAGAGGGAAACTAGAGGGCAGAGAGGCGACTTCTCAGAAGAACCTCTGGAGACACTTCTGTACACACAGATGTATATACACATATGTACAAAGAAATACGTCTCTGGGAGCTACATGTGTCTCACTTAAAGAATCTGTTCCCTGGGCATGTCACACCCACACATCACTGTTATGGTGCTGGTGTTCCCAGACCCTTATGGCCACACAGAGCTTGGGACCACAGGCGAAGCCTCCTGCATTGGGATTCACCCTCTTTTACTGCCAGCAATACTGATCTGTGCAGAGAAAGGGCCTGCTATACTCCCTATTTTGTGCTGCTGCAGGCATGGCACCTGAACAGAGCACCTCAGACTCCACTTAGACTTCAGCTGATACTTGTATAAAAACATTCTGCCTGGTACAAGCAAGTGGACCATCCTTGCTTTACCATTTCCATGTCCTCTTACAACTGCCTTGCTGCTTGGCTGTGGCTTGGTTGATAGCATCTGCTGTGTTAACTGGGACTAAACTGTATTTTTATATCTCAGCATTGATTAAAACACACAGGCAGAAGCAGGCAGCAGTGTGAAGTGAAGCTGGTAAAGAGAACTGTACCTGCATCAGATGCAAACAGAAAAGTTTCTGTTTCTGTCACCCACGTACTCTTTCTGCAGTGACTGTAGAGAGAGCAGTAGGATGACCTCACTTTGCATAGTCTTGCATACTGTATTGCTTTTTCAGATAAGCAATGTGGAGGTGAACTGGGAGATTACACTGGATATATTGAATCACCAAACTATCCTGGGGACTATCCTGCCAACACTGAGTGCACTTGGAATATTAACCCACCGCCAAAGCGCCGTATTCTGATTGTGGTTCCAGAAATATTTTTACCAATAGAAGATGAGTGTGGAGACTACCTAGTGATGCGAAAAAGCTGTAAGTCTGAAGTATCTACTGGGGCATATGGTATGCTATCTCAGTGTGCAACACAGATTTCTCACATGCATTGCTGTTTACATAAACTAAGTGTAGACTGGCTGGCCTCTACTTAAGAGTAGAAATTTCTTTAAATGACAAATTGAGAAATCCTATTTGGTGATGCTGCTCCGTAGGTTCAGGTGATGCAAGGGTGCAAGGCTATGATGTGTCAGTGAACTCTGAGAGACATATTGTTAAGAAGGGGTAGATGGTTCAAGCTAACTAGTCAAGAATTATGCTAAGCAATTCTAGCCTGGGTTAGGAAAGAGGAGATGCTTGCTAGTCCCTACAGGTGCCTGATGTGTGACTAAATTCAGTTTCTAGTATAGACACTTCCTTCAAACAGTAGATTGTTTTTTAGGAAAAGGGAAAATACTCCTTGATTGATCAAGAAGTCACTCATTGATGGCCTGCCATTCACTGATGGCCTGCCACATTTTGAGGAGTTTTCTTAACACCAGCAAATGTTTCTTGTTATGGTAGTTTAACTTATTTTCTAATTGTTCATTAGTATGAAGTGTTGTCAGATAACTGCCTATTTTGTGTTTTCTTTGAAAGCTTCTTCCAACTCAGTGACCACGTATGAAACCTGTCAAACCTATGAACGCCCTATAGCTTTTACCTCTAGGTCTAAGAAGTTGTGGATCCAGTTCAAGTCGAATGAAGGGAATAGTGCCAAAGGATTCCAGATTCCTTATGTAACGTATGACGGTAAGCGGATGTGAGCAGCTGAGCCTGTGTGGATTAGTGCAGCTGTAGCAGTGCAGAACTCCTTGTGGGCTCCTTGACCCTGCTAAACAGCAGTGTAACCCGGCACTCTCAGCAGTGTCACTATAAGACTACTTCCAGTAGCTGTTTTCATTTAAAGCTAGTTTAAGGAATGCTGCATTGCACTGCAGCCTTAAGTGCCACCATATTTCCAGTCTTCCACAGACCTAAACAAAAAGCTGGGATTCTGGCATCCAGCCTGCAAAATGCAGAGCTCAGAGCTAGAATCTGGGTTTTATGCATTTTTGTGCCTTCCCCATTCTGGGTTCCTTCAGGTGGCAGCAGAGTCCCCCCAGTTAGAAACTTGGCAGAGCCCAAGTGCCTCTGGCTAATTGTGTTGCTGTTACTGTCTGTAATCTAGTACTAGATAGCAAAATATCTATATTGAAAAGAAGCTTGAAGGGCAAGAGTTTCACCCTATCCATGTCAGAGTCACCAGGAGCGATACTGGAGCTGAGGCTTTGCACTTCAGCATATGTGATGTGACAATGATATGGCACGTTTCTGTTCACACTGGATTAATTGTGAAGGAGTCATCCTTGCTGTGGTCTGCAGAGTTTCAACAACAGTGAAAAATAAATTTTTCAGGGGACACCTCTCCTTTTGAAGCATTTCAAGTTTTGATTGACATGGGGGATTGCCTTTTAAGAAAGCATCCTCTTACCTCTTTTTTTTTCCGTTCTTACTGTAGAAAGAAGTCAATAATAGGTTTTGGGTATTTATAGATACATTTCTGCAGTGCAGTTGTTTTGAAGCAGGCTACTTCATTACCATATGCACTACAATCCTGGGTGCATTATGATTTCTTTTGCTTTTGACAGATTAATGCTAAGCAGCTGAGCAGAGTACACTGTTTTCATAGTAAACAGTATTTGTAGTTTCTTTACAGAAGAGCATTTGGAATGTTTTCTGACTGCTAATATGAGGGCCAAGTACCACTGGTTCTTTTGGGGGTAGAGCTTACAGGGGGTAGGGCTTACATGTGTAATCAAGGAACGTGTTGAGTATTAAGCGAACCTGCAGATTACTCTTTTGTGCATTCCCCATAGAGGATTACCAAGAACTAATAGAAGACATTGTTCGAGACGGTAGACTTTATGCATCTGAAAATCATCAAGAAATACTTAAGGTATATTCCTTCCACTAAACATGTTGGTTTTGATTGAAAATGACAATATTTTGTGCCAGTGAGATTGCCTCCTGCTCTGTGTCAGATCTGTTCCTTGGTGCACTAGACACATGCTATTTCAGGGAAGTGGGGTGAGTCAGCATATCTGATTGTGCAGAGCAATGGGTATGAGACCCTTTGCCCAAGGGGATTAAAGGTGGATGAGACCTACTAGGGAAATCTGTGGTGAAGATAGCCTCTTGAGCCTCATGTAGGCTGTGCTGGCAGGAGACAGTGGAGCAAACTGAGGGACAAGGGATTTCATCTCTTGGAGAAGCATTTGGTGCTGCTACTTGTACCCTGTAGATTAGCAAGGGCTTTTCCTCTCTGGGTGAAAAAAATCTTTGTGGATTTCACTTCTCTGACCTTGGTTAGGGGACAGTTGCATGGGCAAGTTGAGTGGATGTCATCTGAATTAAACCTTTCTTTTGCTGGATATCAGATCCAGTGTTTGCTTTGGTTTTTTTTTGTTTGTGTTTTTTTCTCATTTGCTGTTCTTGGAAGTATGAGGAGGGGAGAAACCCTGGTGCCACTAGTGATAAATATGAAACTCTAGTGACTTCCCTGGGGCCTGAACGTCAGCCTTGCTCCACTAGTTTCTGAGCCCCTGAAACATTAGTACTTGAAAAGTAAAATGCCCATAATCTTTCATGAGTTAATCAATCATTAAGCTTTGGTAATACTGACCATAAGTCCTCTGTGGAATTACTGTAAAATCTGCTTTCCTTTTTTTAGGACAAGAAACTGATAAAAGCATTATTTGACGTGTTGGCACATCCACAGAACTACTTCAAGTACACAGCCCAAGAGTCAAGAGAGATGTTCCCAAGATCCTTCATTCGGCTGCTGCGCTCTAAAGTTTCCAGATTTTTGAGGCCTTACAAATAGTTGGCACTGTACTTAAAAAAAACTAGCCAGCCCTGGGCGTGCACAGAGGGGTTGTGGTAGGTGGGGCTGCTTTCTGTGTTTTACACACTGGCAGAGAAAATCCAGGGAAGCTTGCCAGCTCTGTTCTTGGCAGAGTTTGGCTTTCTCAGCTAATATAAATATTTTGGTGAACAGAATTTTGATTCCTTTCCAGATAATACCTTTTGGGTACCAACGATACTTCATGGGTCTCTGAATTAGACACTGCCCATAATTTCTGTAACTGAATGGTGCCAAGCAGAAGTTTGTAGAGCTCTGCCCTGTTGCTTCATCAGTAACTCTAAAAGCTAATGAGGACAGGCAGGCTAAGTAGTGTGGTTTGGGATGAAGTCTGGGCTGCCATTAATGCATGTTACCTCAACAAAGCTGGGTTCATGTTTGGTCTTGCTGAAAGTTAGAACAAGATTGATGTCTCTCTTAACTTTTGCTACGCAGGAAATTCAGAGCTAAGATTGAAATAGTTTTAGTCCAAACCAGTGATTCCGAGAATTGCACAAGGTGTAACTTTTCTCTGAACTATATGTTGTACGAGGCATCATATGGAAGAATAAGCAAAGGGTTGAATATTAGCTTGAATGCTCTGGGTCTGGATCACACTCTGTTCATACTAATGACCTATTGGTTTAAATGGACTGATACCAGAATAAAACCAGGGCACCACAGTAATGGAAAACAGACCCTGACCCACGGGACACTTGCATTTTTGGGCTGGGTGCAAATGTTACAACACAACAGATTCCTTGCTACATCCCAGTGCTCTCCCTGTGCATGGGCCTGGGACAGCATGAGGCATTGGCTCTTCGAAGTAGTATAAAATTCTGTCCTCTGAGCACCTGCAGTTGAACACACAAGCTCCATTTTAAATGCAGGCTTTGCATGGATTATGCTCTGGTACATCACTGTTTAAACCTGTATAAGGTTCTTATATGAGCCTCAATCCTTATATTCCTTGTTTTGTCTGAGCACCTTGCAGTGACCTTGTTGAGCAGAGAAGGGATGCTTTCCCTGTCTTGCTGGAGAGAAGTAGATGTACAAAGATATTCCTCAACCAGACTGGCCACAGAAGTCATCTATGGCAAAATGATGTTCAAGATTCCCAGTCTCTGCATCCTTTTCCTCAGGCTGGGTTTCTTATGTGAGAGAAGGCTATTCTAAAAGGGCCTGTAGGGAGAACTGTGTTGATCAAAATGTTGTCTCAGTACTTTTCTGTCTGTGCTTACATTACATCATTGCCTCTGGCCATGCAAACCATTTCCTTAGTGTAATGTAGCTTCTGTCTTGAAGGGAGATGGCCACAGTCCTGCTCATTTGTAGATGGACTTACAACCTCTACCTTTTGGTCACTGGCAGTGCCAAGTGGCGCAGTGGGTGCCAGACTTCTCTGTGTGCCCCCTTAGGAAAGGTACTGAAATTTCACAGTGTAGCCAGGAAAAATGCTCCCTTTCCTAGGGTGTGGAGTCAGATCTCCCTGGGTTTCATTGCATTGGTATGTGGTATTTAACTGTTGTATGTGAATAATACCACGTCCACAGTGTGACAGATGAAACCCTCATCAAGAGCAAGGGTCTGAATCTCTTCCCTACACTGTTAGGAGCAAATGAATACTACCAAATGCAGCCTTGCTGAACTGTCATGCCACAGCAGCCCTGTTCTGTGGCATGTGAGGGAACGCAGCCTGTCATGTGGTAAGGACATGTCTTGGTCATGGTGTGACGGGAAGGAGCAGTGGACTTGGGCCACAGCTGGGGAGCAGAGCCTCTCAGGATGGGGTGATGTGATGCTGTGTTCCTCTTGATACTGCCCTAAAAGAATTGCCGTGGTCTGGGTGGAGGAGGGAAATGGCTTGTGTTGCTGCCAAGAGGGAGAACTGTGCCCTAGCTGGCTGCACTGGGGCTCCTGCTCCAGCTCGAGAGCTGCTTGTGGGTTTCTGTGGCAGGGTGGTGAGCGCCCATTCCAGGAACAGGGCTGCCAGGCCTGCAGCAAAGGGAAGCAAACAGGCTTGTGGGGAAGGAGGGAGGCAGGGGGTGAATTAGCAGAACAGAGGGGAAGGAACCCAGGTCCTTGTGTGTTCCTGGCTGGTGTGCTTCATCCTGAACAGTGTCCCTGCTGCCTTTGTGAGGAGGAAGGATGGGTTATCTGGAAGAAGGTATGAGGCAGTGTGATCGGTGAGAGGAATGGCTAAGGGATGCCAAAACAAGAGGAAAGGTGGTGAGGATAGCTTGCTACATCTGTGGTGAAGTGTACTGTTGTGGTGAGATGCCAGGAAAGTATTTCAAGATAGTTTCCCTCTGGCTGCACAGCCCCCGCCTCTCTACTCTTCGTGGCTTCCCATGCCAGATGCATTGTGTCAGTGAGCTGCCATGACCCACCAACCATCTCTGTGACAATGGAGCACTTTGAAATGGGTGAGATGCCGCAGTTCTGCTCTGAGTGCATGGGTGAGTTAGAGGCCTGTTGGTGGGGCACTGAAAGGAGAGGACTGTGGTATGCCAGCTTCTGGCCCAAGCCCAGCAGAGTGGCTTTGCTGTGGTCTGTGTGCTCTCTGCCAAGGGAAGCAAGCCAGTTCTTGCTGTATTCCCTCCCAAGAAGGCTACAGATCTGAACATTTCTGGCTTGCGTTGCTGAGTGACACAAATCAGAGTGATTGGTTTCAACAAGGGTTCAAGGAAACAAAAGTTGTGAAACATCCAAATATTTTTAATTGGTGAAATTGGGCTTTCTTGCTCTGTGCATGAGTTACGGACTTGATCTCTGGGTTCATTGCACTGCACCTCATCTTGTAGGCATGCTGATCTAGCTCTGCATGGCTGCTCTGGGACCAGCGTCTCGCCTTCGGTCTGTACAGTGGATCTCAGCTTTGCCTCTCTTGCCCCCATGCGCACAGGCCATTTTCATTGTTGTCTGTGGAAGGAGAGGAGCATATCAGTGTGGTGTACAGTCCAAGGCCGAGGAGAAAAACCTGCCCTTTCTTCAAGAAGATCCTTTTTGCTCCACAGCCCTGTTAGTTTTCTACATAAAATAAATGACTCAGAAGCACTTCTGTTACCCTTGATCTAACATTATGAATCAAAATTTTCCCTTTTACTGTAGATTGTGTGTGTGCAGTAAAAAACGAGAAGGGAATTTTTACCATCTTAATTATTGGGAGAAGTGATAACTGTTGCAGAATGTTGTAACACTTGGCATTGTATCTTTGTAGCGATGGTAGTGGCTCTGTAGAAATATTAATTTCTACTTTCTGTGTGGTTGTAGACTGATGTTATTTTTGGCAACAAATGATTCAAAAAATGTTTAACCTTATAAAACGGGATTTAACTTTTGAAATAATAATTAGTGTTAACTGGATGACTTAATGTCACCTACATGAGATAAGCATAAGGATCTTTTTAATGACTGTAAATTAATGTAAAATGTTTCAGACTGTTACTCAATAACTGAGAAATAAACCAGTTAACTTGTAGTTGCATGAAAACCTTGGGTGATATTTTTAGTTGTCTTTGCTGTGCTAAATAATAGTTTTGTGAACAAAATTAATGGTTGTGTAGCAAGTTATCGCACATCAGATAGACTTTATCCTGGGAACATCTGCTTACCATAGCACTCTTTCATGTAATATATTATTAGCCTGCATCTATACCCATAAAGATACAATTTTTCATGTAGTTAGTGGTGCACATATTTCTGGCTAGTATAATACCAGAATTATCCTGGTATTAATTCTAATAATTATGCAAAAAGATGTCTTCTGTGTAACAAGCTGGAGTCAATTGGCCTGTTGTAACCAGCTGTATGAAGACAGAATAAACTACTTAAAGTAACTCCAAAGTATTTTATTACTTTGTAGATTAATGAGATTTTTTCTTAAAAAAAAAAAACAAAACCAAAAAACAAACCCAATGCCCAAAAAAACCCAAACAAAACCAAACAAAACCCAAAACCAGGTGAAAACTGTGTTAAGACACAAGTTCCCAGAATATTCTTAAGATTACACCACAGTTTCGTCAGAGCTTTTCGGTACCTCCACCGACTTAATTTCTTAGAATTAAAAAATAGAATTAGGTCATAGGAAATTATAAATTAGTTGATCCTTAATAATTTTTAATACTGTTTAAGTTTTTTATTTAGAATTTTTTAAACTTATTGTTTTATAACTGTTTTTCTGTATTTGTTTCTGTGATACTATATTGAGATTATTAGTTAATCCATCTTGAGTTCATTAGCCAATCATTCAAACTTTTATAAAAATAATCCCAATATCTGCTCCTTAATTTATTCAATTGTTTGTTTGATCCTTAGCTTCCTTTGATCACAATGACAAGGACTGATTTGTATTAAACTGAATGTAGCCTTCCAGGTAAATTTGGTGCAGTTTTGGAAGATAAAACTGTGTAATTAAGCTGTTAGCTGTAGAAAGCTGACATTGGTTTATATGGCAAAGACAGCAAAGTAAATGACATACAGGAATATAGAGGTCATGGAAAAGTATGATGACTGCAGGTTAATCACAGCAGAAAACTGTGTTGTTCAAATATTCTTCCTGATACTGTGAATGCTGCCACCTTCTAGGTTGCAGTGATGGACACATGAGCACTCAGATACCCTCCAGGATGGGGAATATCAATACGAACTATCTTGTGAACTCCCAGGACAGTAGGACCTGAAATTCTGACTGGGATCTTTGGATGCTTACATAACAGAAATAAGTAATAGCAGAATATAGAGAGCAAGACTTGAAGCTTATTTAAATCCAAGAAATCAGAAGAGGTCTGATGCGGGTAAGCAGGAAGGAATGGTATTATGATAATCCTTGGGAACAGAATGCAAGTAGTGGTCCGCAAATATTTCTAAATTAAATAAATGCAAATGCATTTTCTATCATGCTTATAGATGGCATCCTGTAAATGCAATAGATGCTGAATGTAAAACCTGTCACAACTAAAACATATGTATACTTCCTATCTTCCCTTTAATGCTGCTCCATTCAACTGCTCCTTGGGTTTGTGCAAGGCTGCTGCTGGAGGAGACAAACAAGTACTTCTTAAAGAACTTGAGCCAAATTCAGGGCTGTACAAGTAGGTTTGTTTTTAGGCATCCCTGGAACCAACCTGTCCTACAACGCATCTTGCTACTGCCTATTCAGTTTGAAAATTTTGTGCTCATGGGCAAATTTTTACTCTGTTGTGGAGCTCTGCTGTCACTGTAGAACACCTGTGAGCAGTGATGCAAATATAGCACCTGTGGGGAAAACAGAAGGAGTTAAAGAGTATTCAAGGGACAGATTCCTCTCTCAAAAGGTAAATTTGTCTAGTTTTTCTCCAAGTCAGTGCAAATTATGTATGACTTCTGCATGTTGCTCTTTTAAACTACCTTATTAAACCACTTGAAGTGTTAAAAAAAGAAAAGAAAAAA
>VZTV01058621.1:0-13677 GCA_013400875.1 Anhinga rufa | reverse complement strand
ACAAGTCCAGGGAGACCTCGAGGCTGGTGGAGAGCGAGGCGGCGGCCCCGGGCCCGCCGCGCCCCCCGGGCCCCGCGGCAGCGGGCGCGTCGCGGCTGCAGTTCCACACGCAGCTGGCGCACGGCAGCCCCACGGGCCGCGTGGAGGGCTTCGGCAGCGCCCGAGAGCTCTACGGCAAGATCGCCGAGGCGTTCCGCATCGACCCCGCCGAGGTAGGGCCCGCTGAGCCGGGTGCGGGGCTCGGGGGGGCCTCGGAAGCCGCGGAGAGGAGCCGGGGGCGGTTCTGCTCCCCGGCTGCCCGCGGGCACTGCTTTTGCAAAATGTTGTGGACCTGGGTATTTTCCTTTTTTTGGGGGGGAAAATATCTTTTGCTGTTTCCAAACGAGCATTACCGTACGGGAAAGGACGTAAGTGTAACTGCGTTTAGCTTTTGCACGGAAAACCAGCCATCCTTTCAGCCAAAATACCTCCGGTGCTTAGCTAACCTGTTGCCGGCCTGCTGTTCGACACAACTCTTAGCGCTGGGTCAAACTATTTGTGTTACAGTTGAGTGGAATAATTATTTCCAGACAAAGAATCATTGACTGTAGTGATCCATTCCAGCTTCATAAAGAAAAAAAAACAAACAAAAAACCCAAACTCCCCCCCAAAACAATCAACGGACCCATGTGGGTAAATACTCGGATAAAGGCAAGGGGGGTACAAATGCTTTAAATCTGACCACATTTTAAAATTGCAGCCGAAGGTGGTGTTTGCAGCGTTTTCTGCTTTGCCAGGCGATTGCTTTTCAAAGGGTCCCTGTTTAAGTGAGGCTATTTAAATCTGTAACAGGATTTTTTTTTTAACTCTGCTGCCTTTTTGATCTTTTTTTTCTGAGCCAAGTTTTAAACGTTTGTTTGGATAATGATTCATTTGTGTTTGTAAATGCATTGTTTTTTCTTAGTTAAAAGGTAGTGGCAGTATCAAGTTCTTCCTACGTGGTTCCATGAACCTTAACCTCTGAGTGGCAAGCTGAATCAGAGTGCTGACATCTATCTCATTGCTCCCGCACGGGGCTATACAGCTTTACTTGTTTTCTTATTTGTATCTGGCTCTTTTAAAGTAATAAAAACTACTGCTACAGACTTTGTTCCGAGAGTCTGCTGTGGCCTGGCCCAGCAGCATTTGAAACAGTAAATTGTAAAAGAAAAGTGGCAGCCGCAGTGAGTACAGTTTAACAGTACAGGTCACTGGTGCGTTAAGTGATTAAGGAGTACCGGCGGTGTTGCCAGCCAACACACCTGTGTCCCAGGCCTTCTCGGCTGCTTTCCCACCTTCTGCTTCTCTGCTTTCTTTCCGCACTGAGCTGCTGCTCTCCTGTTCTGTTTCATCTCCAGTTATACCTTCTTTTACTCTCAAGTTCTTATAATTGCCAGGTTATTTTCTAATTTAGTTTTCTTCCTTTCACCGTTGAACTTTGGTTACTGATCTTTCAGCTCCACCGACTTGAGAAAGAACAGCGTTCACGAGGAAATTCAGCTTTGTATGAATGGTGTGCTTCCATTTCTCCTGCTAGATGTATAATCTGACACTCCCAAAGGTTTTAGAGGAAGCAGCACATGTTTCATGGGCATCTATCATCAGCCTCGTGCTAAACTAGAGAAGTTTCTTTCTTCTTTTCTCTCTTCCTCTTTACTGTCCCATTCCTATTTGAGTTGTGTTTTTTTTTTTTTTTTATGTGGTTTATTGGTAAAAATGGATGGAGACTTTTTGCTGGAGGCACTGAACTTAAAATCTTTTACTCAAGAAATTCAGTTGGGTTTAAGAAACTAAGTTGTATAAAATGAAAAATAGTGATCAAAAATTCTTCCTGGTGTCAATGTGGTGCAGCAGAGTGAAGAACCTGAACCTGAGAGTCTTGCAACAAAATTTTGGATGGACAAGATAAAATAGGATAGATGGGTGAATAGCGAGGGATGCCATGAAACGTGAATTTATTAGCAACTTGGCAGTGTGTCGGCCGTAAGGAAAGATTAGACATTTCAAATGGTATTATCTGTTAATTAAAGCTGCTTTGGGACAGACAGTCTGGTGTAAGACTAATGCCAGAAGCTACACCTCAGCACGTGGAAAGACACTGAGGTACTCAAATGCCATTTGTAGGTGTGATCTGTCCAGGAAAGTTTCTGTGACCTAGCTGTGCTGAAGGGGATGGGCAGCATGATACCGGAATGCCTTCGGAAACAGGTACTACCACAGAGATCTCTGCCCTGCAGTGACTGAGATGGAAAATAGTGTGTGTGGGGGGAGGAAGAGCTCAGTGTAGAGAAAACTTGGCTAACTGTTGCAGAAGTGAATACATTTAATACGAAATGTGGGTTTACTGAAGTGTAGGCAAGGGTATGGATTCTTGGATAAGGTCCTGCTGAAGTGTTTTAGTACAGTTCAGGATGAGCTCTACTTGTAATCTGTCACTTCTCCTTTTGATTCTGCATGGTTACAGCACCTCATTTCCTCTTTGTATCACATCTCGCAGGACCAGCTGAGTTTAGCTTCTGCTGGAGAATCCTTTCCAGGATCTGTGACTGACTGCCAACAGTGACAGAGCGAAGCTTGTGTAAAACACAGTACTTGTTGGACAGACGCTGGCAAACACTTCTGTGCAGACCTGGATTGTGAGTAGGGTAGGAAGGGGACAGAACAAGACCGATATAACTTCAAAGGGGACCCTCCTTCACTCCTATAATGTTTGCTGGCATCTATAAAGGAGTGAGCTATAGCAGCAGCTCTGAGGCTTTTCCTGTACTTACCTTTTCTTGTCTAGGTATTTTATTCTTCATCCATCTTCCTAGGTGAATATATATCTCAGTTATCCCTTTTGAACCTGATATTTAACCTGTCAACCTCTCTGACTTTTACCATGACTAGCATTTCTTCTTTTCCTGGTCCAAACTGAATGTTGTTTCCACAGGGAGGAAGAGTGAAGATGGCTTCTAGCGATGGATTGCTTGTATCATTAATATGAGCGCTGGGTGAGGTAGATCACGTTCTTCTTGATTTCAACTTGATTTCTTCAATGGGGTTTCAACAAGGAAGCGCAGAGCTAAAAAAACCACAAATGGATGTAATTCTTAACACAACCCATCCACAGTTAAGGTGTATGTTTCTACTTGCATAAATAATACAAATATCTCCTCTGTTTTTTCTATAGAGGGTGAAGTAGGAAAAGTAGTTGGAAAAAGTATTTGTGCATGGCCTTGGCCATTTAGGGTTACTGTTCCGCTGTGACTATCAGAAAATGTGGCAGGGAATGTTATGTTCCCTGTAAGGGTGAAAGTGCTAAGTGCAGCCTGTATGCTAAATAAATGAGCAGTGACCAAAGGACAATGTGGGTCTGTTAAAGCATTTGGTGGTGGTGTGCTCCTGTGAGAGCACATGGTAGGGCTTTAAAGTATTCAAAGTAGCTAATCGGGCACTGGGAACGGGGGTGTTAAAGTCCAGCTGCAGCAGGGCTATTTCTTGATCGGATGAGGAGGGAATGGTAAACCACAGAAGCTGTATGGACTTTCGGTTTGTGTACTCATAATTTGCACCTTTGATTATTGTGTTTGCTTTGGAAGGTGACATATGGTGGGGCTGGCAGGTAAGTTGAATGCTCAGCGGGTGTGTCTGTCAAGAGCCCATGCACGTTGGCATTTCTTTCATGGTGGAAGGGGAATACTGGAAAAGGGAGACTTTCCCAGTAGCACCAAGGGCAGAAATGCAGCTCCCTCTTCCAGTAACAAGAGTTCAGCTGCTGAGCTTGTGTCTGGGCTGTTGTTCCACGGGCCTCGCCCCCTCATGCTGAACAGTTAAGTGTACTGTGAGGCTATGCTGCATTAAGCTTTCATCGAAGTGTTTGATTTAAACCTGTTCAATTTAAACTTTTATGAAGGTGTACTGAAAATAAGCCACTATGCTGAAACTTAGGTTTCTGAATAAAAGTGACCTTATTAGAAGAAAAAATCTGAAGTGTGTTTTAGGAGGTTAGAGAGAAAAGGGTCAGCTTGTGAAATCCTCATCACCAAACTGTTCCAAGTTTTAGAGAATATGCTTACCTGTTGACACAAATTGTTCACAATCTTGCCTATAGATTAAAGACTTTAAATGAACAAACAGTAACACTCTCTACAAACCACCTCCTCCCAACCCTATGGCAGCAAATGTTTGCTTGCTGTTCCCCTAAGCAGTGCTTAAATGTCACACCTGTATTACGTGGACGCTTGTGGTGTTAAATGATCTGTTTTTCAAATACTTTTAATCTGTATGGAAGAACTTGCACTGTAATTCTTTGCACTCTGGGTTTAGAAGAACAATGAAACACTGAATGCTTACTTTTATAGTACTTTGAATGTACTTGGAGAGGTAAAGTTGCATACCTGATAGAGTACTAAAAGTACTAAAGTACTAAGAGCTCCGAGGACTTGGTTACTCTTCCTCTTGCTGCAGCTAGTCAAGGCTCCCGCATTTTCCTCAGGGAGGATAAAGGTACCTAGAAAATGCGTTGGTGATTTCTTGATATAACAACACCTGGGTAAATAGGGAAATATGTCAGTGGGTGTTAAATCTTGCTCACAAATAGAATTCCTATTTCCCCACCTTTTAAATAGAGAAAGTGATTATGATCTCCTTTGTAAAGTTATCTGAGATATACTTTAAAAGTGCTTTTAATAGCTTCTGAGTGTGTCATCCAACTTATTTTAGAGTTCTTCTCAAGGTGTAGGCTTAGTATGGAAGATGAGAATGTAATTAATATATAAGATATGCAATATGGTACTGCATATATACTTTATATAACACATAGTGCAACCCTCTTTTTCTCAGCTAATAGTTTCTTTATATAACACACAGTGTAACCCTGTTTTATCAGCTAATGTTGTCTCTTCATATTGAAAATACTGATGCAGGGAATAATCTGTTAGTAATCGTATCTGACAAATCTTTTATAAGGTAGTGCATAAGCCTCGAGTCCCTGCCAGCCGAATGGAATTTCCTTGTTCTGTGTGCTGCACAGGATAACTCTCTCAGTGAAGGAGGTATCCTAGATACTTCATGACTGATGTAACAGTCATGATTTATAATGCCTTGCTAAAGTTGGCTTGAAATGTCACAGCAGTGGTATGCTGAGTTAAAGATCAAATGCATATGAAGGCTGGGGGTAAGAAGAGAGAGGAAAAGACTTAACAATGAAAATTGCACATTCTGGTTTTTTTCTTGCTTCTCTTCTGGGTAAGAAAATTACTATCAAAAATATACCAAACTTTAAGTGAATGGAAGGTGTACTGTAGTAGCTGTTGATTAATTATTTAAGTATATAGGCTGTTATTGGGTACCTATATTATTGGGTACCTATATTGTAAAATCTACAAAAAATATAGTTTTTGAATGGACGGGTCTCAGTGATGTACAAATAAAGCTGTGCTATGACTGATAGATTGTGTAACTGTGTATTATCCTGGGTAGATACATCTTTAGTACATTACTCTCTGCATATATCTGTTCTGAGAAAAAGCAGTTGTTCACTAAAGAGGATAAAGAATGATGTAAGTTTTATTTTTGACTGGCTGATGCTCTCTCAGCCTTGTGGTTAGCACAGAACTGACTCACAGAAAATTCTGCAGACTTATAGGCTGTAGTAGGAATGCCATCCAGATGAAGGTCTAAAAAGAGAAACTCTGGATCGAGTTTCTAAATATCACATTTCTGCTCTGTTGCCAATTTTATCTATTCAAAGGTGTGACAGTAGTTGCTAGATGATTGTCTGTTTGACAAGGTCAGATGAAGGATGCTAATGTTCTTACAATGAACAAGAAGCACTGTGTCTTTACATTTCAGACAAGAACTGAGTTGCAGTTGTAAACTGGCCAAGTTATGTAGCTTGAGAGGGAGCTGAATATATGTACGTGAACTTAGGTATAGTCTGTTTGAATTGAACCTTCTTGGTTTAAAAATAATGCTGATGATTAGAGTTGATTATTATTTATTTATAATGATTATTATTTATTTATAAATTTAAATTTCCACTTAAAACCAGCTGAATTTCTCTAGGTGATGTTGCTGCTTGAGTATTGGTTAACTGAAAAACTTTGTGTTACCTGAGAGAATAAAACAAATGTCTGGTAAGGGTGTGCCGTTATGATTCTCCTTGTTAAAGTAAGGTGTTAGATTGTGGTGGATGTTCGATGGATTGTATGAGATAAGTAATTAGCCTTAAAGTAATAAAGTAATTAGCCNCCCCCCCAATCAAGAAATACCATGTCACTACTAAACTTTCAGTTTTTAAATACAAAACCCCTATAGTTATAGAATCTTAAGTTCTAGAAAGCTTCGGAAACTTAAATGGTCTCTATGAAATGCATGAGGAAAAGTATTCTCCCCTCATTTGACCTGGAATAGATTTGAATAGGTTGGTGACTTTCATTTCAATTTTTCTGCTGTCATCCAGCGATGGCAGAAGGAAAGAAAAGGCATTTGAAGTGTTCTGGTGTGGAAGACCCTGTAACTTTTACAAGCGTAGTGAGGGAAGGCAGGAGACCCCGCGTTTCCAGCAAAGCACCGGGGGGTTCGGCAGGCTGCGGCAGGTCTGTGCCTGCGTTTTGGGGCAGCTGGGCTGGCGCGCTGCTCCCCAGGGTCTGCTGCTGGAGCGTTAGCAAAGATGAAGGACACTGAGCGACATCCTGCTGCTGTTTTTCTCAAATGCTAGGCTGGCTTCCCACTGTGCATTTCTTTTCATGTGTTAGCACTGCTTTTTCCATTTCCTAATTTGGAGCTGGTGTGGGCAGTGGCTGCGAGGGGGTCCAAGGCGCGCTTTAAAGGAAAATAACATCCAACAGATACGGGCAGGGGGTACAAAAGTATCTACTTTTATCTCTTGTCCTGTCAGAGCCACGTGCATCCTGCTGGCAGCAGAACCTTTATCTGATGGTTTGCAGCTGTGGCTTTGCCACCCGTGCTGGAGGGCTGCATGGGGTGGCAACTCTCCTCTTCACCTGCTTCCATTGCGTGTGAAAGATGGTCTTTAGGGGCGCTCTTTGCCTCAGTGAAGTAGATTTTAGGGATCCTCCAAGTTTCTCTTGGAGCACAGAGTTTCTCTATTTTGGCTGCTGCCCTGTGCTCTCCAGTGCTGCCCAGGAGGAGGCTGTGTAGGGCCTCCCTCACTCCTCTCCAGCTACAGCTTGGAAAGGAGTTGGGCAGGTGTAGTTACTCTAGCTATGAGGAGGAGCATTGGGCTGGGTTTGTTTCTTTTTTGGCTAGGCTGTTCAGTGCAGCCTGTACTCAAAGCGCAGAAAGCCCAAAGCCTGCCTGGACCAGCCGCATTCCTCCATGCAGCACTCTGACCCTCAGCAGTACAGCTGGGTTAGTCTCACCCTGCCTGTGCCCGGGACAATAAACCTCCCTGTTAAAGAACCACTAGTATTAAGCGTAGGGAGAACACCCTACACCTAACACCCAGTGCTGAAGGGAAATCCCTCAGAAAGGCTGACTTACGAAAAAAGGCAAAATTTTTCTTTGTAAGCCTTGCTTTTACTACACTAGAACAAATATGACCCCCACTTATGCTGGAGGAAGGGCAGGAAAATAAGCAAGCTTGTTGGAGAGAACATGCTCTGAGCATGTCAAACATATGGAGCAATATAAAACATTTCATGCTCTCTCCTAACCTGTTTGTTTTGATAAGCCCTCTTTTTTTTTTTTTTTTTTTCCATGAAACTGCTTTCAAGCAGTTACATTTTGAAGCAGTCCCTAGCAAAGTTTGAATCCCATGGAATTTGAGGTGGGTGATCAGTGAAGCAGAAGATGGTGGTGCCTCTTTGGTTTGCTCACTCTAACCTCTGGAACAAGCTGTTCTGCTCTAGCTCAAGATGCCTGTGTCAGAGCTGGTGCGCTGGGACGGGCCGTGAGAGGCTGCTCACACAGACACGTCTCTCTCCTTTGCTCCCTGCCAGCTCTTATCTGCAAAGTTTGAGCTGTTGATACTTTGTCATGTGTGTGGATGGAGACTATCACTTCTCCTGGGGCAGCTGGAGAGTTACCATCATTTCAGCTATGGATCTGTCAAAGAGCCCAGAACTATGCTCTCCTTTTATCTTCCTATCAAGCTCACCAAACCCAATATGCTGTTAAACTTAAAGATTATGTGTTTGCTGTCCTCCTGCACAGATCATGTTTTGCACTTTGAACACTCATAAAGTTGATATGGACAAGCTCTTGGGTGCACAAATTGGCCTTGAAGATTTCATATTTGCCCACCTAAAAGGACAACGAAAAGAAGTGGAAATTTGTAAAACTAATGATGTACTTGGACTTACCATTACAGACAATGGAACTGGCTGTCCGTTTATAAAGGTAAACTTGATTACCAGTGAAATCTTTGTTCTATAGAAGCTTCTGTTACTATTACAGTTTAATTAATTTAATTGTTTTAATGATCCTTTAGAACTAAAAAACTTTATTTTTTACTTATCATATATATGATAATAAAAAGTTGCTTTTTTTAGGTACATAATTCAAAATTAGTTCAGCTATTTCTGTACTGCATGTCATTCAAAATTACTTAATTTGTTCATTGCTTCTGTAATGCGTATCAGCTTCACAATGTGACCATTGTGTTTTCCGACCTACCCTGAGGTGGTAGGTGTTAGATACTGCTTGCATCTGCCCCCTACTTTTTTTAAGTGATTTTCTGATGTCGTTAATTAGATGCTTATAGAACATCTGTCACTCATGTGATAATGAGATCATGTTCTCTCAGTCTTTATGACTGTTCGCAGGGCAGAAGAATTGTTGCAAGTACAGTGCTTTTTCAGCTTTCCAATATTGTTGCCTTAGATAGGATGAATTAAAAGGTGCTAAGGATATGGATTAACACAATTTACCACAATTAACTTCAGTAGCAACTATGGGCAGTTACATGTACAATATATTAATCATAATTGCTTTCCTCCTTCTCTTCTATATGACCTCCAGATGTTTTGAGACAAGTAGACGCTGAGGAAATGATGCTACCCTCCTTGCTAGACTAGGTATTAGGAACCTTAATCACGTTTTCTGCCTTTTTTAGATGCTTTGCCCTAATTTAATCCAATCACCCATTATTAGTGAGGTGTTGGCAATTACCTTTGATTACTGCTGTCCTCATCACTGTTCCTACTGCTATTGTAAACAGAATTTTTTGTTTGGAGAGGTTGTATTCTCTATTCATTCCTTAGCTACCACAGATATAAAATGAGATGTGGTTTAGAAATAGGTTTACTTGTCTTTGTTGTGGAAAAAAGTGATTGAGATCACGCTTGAGAAAGTCAAGATGCAGTGGACGTTTCAGTAAGCAGTTTGGCAAAATCATAGCCTAATTTTTACATTTATAGACACAGAACTCTGAATTGCTAGTGGTAGCATTCAGTCACGCTGCTGCTTATAGGTATTTTAAATAAAGGCATTGAAAGCAGTGCTTCAGCGATTAAAGTTCACATGTGCAGCACTGTACAGAGCATTACTCTCTCTGTGCTTGGTTGGTAATAAGGGGAGAGAGAACAGCTGTCACATAGACTACTGCATAATTGGAGCAGACTGGAAAACCCTCACCACATTAGCAAGACAAGTTTTAATTTCCAGTAAATTGTATAAAAATTGTCTGAATAAATATATTATTGTCCTTGTACTGGTCTAATAAGGAATATAATGAATATGGTGCAGTCTTTGTGGGAACATGTCAGTTTAAAGGAGTTTCTAGGAGCTTTGTTGCTGTTGCATATCTAGCTAATGGATTTTTTTAGAACAGCATAGAAAATACATATACAAAAGTAAAAGCTACATATTTTTTTATACTTGGTTGTCTAGGTAAATGATTAAGCAGAGACTGTCTTTAAATTTTGATAGAGTTCTTCATACACTTACTTTCCTTGAAAAATTGTTACTATGTTCCACTACTAATTAACAATTAATATCAAATTTACCTATCTGTGGGTTGTTGAAAGCTCTTATGGGCTGTGGTAATTGGTGTGAGGATCCAAGCAAAGAAGAAAAGCTAAATGAGAATGAATTCAACATGCAGACTAAACACCAGTTGAAGTCTGGTGGGCATGCTTTTGAATCCTGGCACCCGGTAACAGAAATGCATTTGGGACCTGGTTTCTGGTGTGTGTACGATACCCCCTCTTCATTCACCACGAGGCGTCTTTTTGGTTTTAATCTAGGTTAAAGAAAAAAGTGCTAGGAAGAGTTAATCTCAGCCTGAAGCTAAAAATTGTTGCAGTTTATTATAGGACACTGAGCGCTATCACACTTCCCACTGACTCTCTCAAACGGAGGCACATGTGGGCTCAGACATGCGCACATAAACTAGAAGCAGGTTTCTGAGATAGTTATGCAGCTAGGCTGGGTGTTATAGCAGTAGGTGGTAATATGTTTATCTCCCTTGTTTCAGTGCTATCTCACTCAAAGTTAGCCTGAACATCATCAGTCTTAATTGAAAAACATTCATAATTGAATAATTCATAATTCATAATTGAAAAATTATGGAAGATATTAGAATGAAATTAATACCTCTACAAAATATAAGATATTCTACTATGTTTTATCTTTTCTATTACATAGCCATAGGAAAATGGTTTATGTGACTTAGACATATGATAAACAAATATGGCAGCATAAAGCAACAATAAACAGAATCACTGAAATTTTAATTAGCCTATAATTGACTTGATATATCATAGAGATCTTTTAGATATCTTTTTTTTACTAATTTTTTTAATTCCACTTCACAAAAACTATAAGTACTAACTTTGTTACATTTTATGACCTTTAGGCCATTTATATTTGTATTCCATGAGATGGCATTTAGAAGAATTTCTTATTCTTTATTGTTATTCAGAGGAAATACTTCAATATGCAGCTGTATGTCTTGATGAGGAAAATGGTAGACGTTTTATCACTATAGATGGGTCTTATTAAGAGTAGCCCTTTATATTATATCATGTTTTAGTATATCACACACATTTTTTTATGTCCCTGGACCATACTTGAGGAGAGAAAAGTTCTGTTCCTATGCTTGGCAAACTATTAAATCAAAATAAAAATCCAAAACTCAATAAAACATTCACATTACTGACACGCTTGGGTTCAGTTTTAAAACACAAAAATATTACCTTATTCAGAAGCCTTAATTTCTAAAGTATAATTGCATTCTTTTTTCTCTGTTGATTTTATATTCAATGCTTAGTAAAATACTTTGAAAAATAATGCTTTCCAAAATATATTTTATGAAAATCTTACAGACAAAAAGCACTGCTGGTATAATAAGCTCAATGCTGTTGACGTTGTTAAGTGACATTCTTGAAACTGTGTGGTGTCACCTCTTTAACTTTTAAAGAAAAGTTTCTAATTCTATCTTCTTTTTTTAAACAATAGCGAATCAAAGAAGGTAGCCTTATGGACCAAACCAAAATTATCTGCGTGGGTGACCATATAGAGAGTATAAATGGAAAAAATGTGTCAGATCGTCGGCATTATGAAGTTGCAAAAATGCTAAAAGATCTGGAGAAGGGTCAGATGTTTAAGCTGGAGTTGGTAGAACCTCTGAAAGCGTTTGGTGAGTGACCTGATTGTCCACCTTGTTCACTGGATATTGAAATCCCAACATGGAATAGCACTGTAAGTTTTGTTTTCAGATTGCAGCCGGGCGTCCACCCAAGGTAACATCACTGCTATGGGAAAGTACCTTTGTGTTTTTTCTTTGAAGTGGGAAATTTATAAATGGATTTTCTTCCACCTTGCTTTCTTCAGCAGTCGGCCTGGTGTGGGCTGCCTCGGCCTAAGTCTGGGTTGCTTGATTCCTTTGCCACCACATGGTGATGCAAAATAAGTACAGGAGTTTTTTCATGGACACAGTTTAAAAGCATGGATCGCTTCACTAACGTGCTGATCCTTGAACCTCCTCTTCTCTTTTCCTCTGTTGATACATAATCCCTGTTCATCTGTGTGTCAGATTTTTCTATTTCTGTACCTTTTACTGGGGACCGCACTCTCTAATGCAGAAGGATACTGCAGAAAACAGTCTGGGATTTCCTAGAGCACCTCCTTTGCTGCATGCATGCCTGCCTGCTCTCCCCAGCTTTTTTGTGGATCTCTAATCATACCGCAGGTATACTCAGAATTGGAAGAAAGCAGTATGGCAAAGCTTTGTATCTACCTACCGCCTGCATGCTATGAGAAAGTGATATTTCTATAGGAGGCATGCATACCTGCTGCTAATCCTTATGTATATTAATTTTATCAATGTGGTAAAATAAAAAGTAGGTTTAGCTCAGGGAGTCAAAATAGAGACTGAGTTTTAATTTTTACTCTCAGTTTTTTTATAACACCCTCCACCCCAAACCATGTGGGATTTTTCTGGAATAAAAACTTCAAAATACTGCTAAATTATAAGTGTGTGTGAGTCCTCATGCACTAACAGCAAGTTTTAAATCGCCATCTTTACCACAGCAGCAAAAGTTCTAAATGTTTATTTTTAAAATCTTTTTACATGTTAGTAGCTTATAACTGCTGTCATACACCAGTCCTGACACTTGGTGTCAGGATAGCAGCAGAAATTGAAAATGAGAGAAATTTGAAGATTTCTTATTGCTTTTAGTGCTTCTGTAAAGAATGAGGGTTATGAGTTAGTCTCTAATGCGTTTGGATATAAATTGATACTTCTGTTAAGTAAATGTGTGTGTTATACGTTATGCTAAAGTAGTATTACATATGCATAGTATTGCAATTAGTAATATAGGAATACCTTTTCAATATGATCTATCATTTGTGTTCAATGCTAAATGTGTTACATAGTCTATTTGTAAAGACCAGCATAAATGAGCATTGGATTGATGACTTCAGCCACTATTTCATAGTAATATACTTTAGTCAGGTGATACCTTTTAGTCTGCCTGTGATGTGGTGAAGGAAATCTGCTAATTCCCTGGCAATACCTTGAATTGACATTGAATTAGGAGGCCATCAGAGCTTTTTGGGCAGATTTTTGGAAGATGTACATTATTTTTTACCCTACAGAAATTAATTTACAAGTTGCAGTGCCCAATGGGTTAGAATATCCCGCCTCTAGCCTTAGGTGTAGTTAGGCTTTAAGCACAAATTTATTCAAGGTAGTGTTTAAGTTGAAGTGTGCTGAGAATAGCCCCAGAGGAGATGGCAAACAAGATCCAGATCCTGCTGGGCAAGTAGGTGCTGAATTCCTGTTAGTTTCAACGCAAGTTTACGAGGGTATAGAAATAAGAGACAAACATCTGTGTGAAATTACTAACTTTTATTTTTCTTCCTCTCAAAAGAATGTGAAATAAGTATCATTTACTGGTTGGATATCTTTCTACCATATGTACACAGGCTGCCTCAGCTACTCTATGCAAGTCTTGTAGCACAGAATTAAAGACTTGTCTGAATAAGATTGGTCCTTACCAGTCACAAGCTAGCCCTCTATGAATTGGTGAAAAATTAATTAAATTTAAATTACGTGAATATGAAAAATAGTTTCTGTGATGGCCAGAGCGCTTTGGTCTGAAGCATTGCAAATAAAGGTGGTGTCAAATAATGAGTTTTAAGGTGCTAATGGTGACAAACTAGAAAAATATGTATATTGTATCAGGAATGACTTTTTGAAACAAGTCT
>VZTV01058603.1:0-12181 GCA_013400875.1 Anhinga rufa | reverse complement strand
CCCCAGCTAGCTCTGGACCATCCAGTCCATTTCAGCTACCGGGTAAGTACAGCCTAAATGTCAGCTTAATAAAAATAATTGAAATGTCACATGCTGTTGTGACTTATTACCTCAGGAGTTTGTGATACTTGTGATAAATTGCTTTTCTGTTTGCATTTTAGGGGGATTTCTTCCTAGTTTTGTCACTTGTCAGAGTTAATTGCTATAGTTTTATTTTTCCAAATGTTTTTTTGTCATGGATACTATAGTGGTGAGTTATTTTGCACAGCTTCAATGTAGAATAACTGATACAGATTTTAGAAGAATATCTAGCAATGAAAAGAAAGCAGATGTAAGAGGCTGAGCAAGAAGTTTATTGATGTCTGTCTCTGATTAAAGACACTTAGATATGGTATTTAACTGGAAAAGAATAGAGCAAATTTTTGATAGGAACTTAACCGATTTGGGTGAATATAGGGGAAAAACAACAATTGATGGGGCAAAGGAAAGAAGCCTTACTGAGTCTGTCTGGTTATTGGTGTGGTTAATAAAGCCAATCAGTTAATAGATTAAAGAATTTATTTTTCCAGTAGCTCAGTGGCCTCATCTTAGTTTTTTCTGACTGTCCAGTGCCACAAAAAGAGTTCAGTGGGGTATCCCTCTTGGATAAGGACTGTGATCACTGGGATGGATACATTAATGGTATCTGGAGGGAATTTCTGAAACGGGATAGTAGTATGTTGGTACACTGGCTACTGAGCTGAATGGAAGAATGCAGAGATCCACGCTTTTATAATGAACTCAGCCTACAGAAGCAGCAAAAAAAATAACCGGTTTAGGCCTTTGTTATGCTACAACAAATAAAGTTATTTCTTCTACTACTTCTTTCTTTTTGAACGCGGAGAAGAGGGTAGGCAAGAAAGCTAATGTTTGTGTGGAACAAAAAAAAGTGGGAACTATAGTAATTTTGCCCAGCTGCAGGAGTGCAGGTGTTAAAGAAAAAAGAAAAAGGCCCATCTCTTAGTTTTCCTCAAGTGTCCAATCTTGTTACTAGTCCCATAGGTAAGAATCCAACTATTGAAGGAGGTTACTGTAAAGACAGCTGGCTGGGTTGTCTTCAAGTTACTTTGAAAATGGGTCAAAATGTTGTAACATCTCTTGTTCAAGAGTATTTTTGTGTGTTTACAACCTGTAGAATGAATAAATAACTATGCTAAATTATTGTAGTTTATTCTGGCTTATTCTTATTTTTTTTCCGTGTTTGTAGCTGATACTCCACCTCCTGCATATATGCCCCCTGATGATCAAATGGGGCAGGATAATTCTCAGTCTATGGACACAAGCAATACAATGATCCCTCAAATCATGCCAAATATATCTACCAGAGGTAAGTTGTATAGTATGGTGTAAAATTAACATTTTTTGGCTTCTTACAACTCATGATCAAATTGAACAAACAACTTGAAATGGCACAGTAAAACCTTTTTGATAAGTGGAAGCAGTCCTCCAAGGCAAACTGGGGCTATAACAGAAAGAATTGAGAAATAAAACTTCCCTTGCTTACTTGTGTCTCTTGCTTTGAAAGCCTCAGGTGCATAGTATAGCTTACAACAAGTTGAACTTTTTCATTTCTCAGAATTAGTCTTTTCTGCTACCTTTGCCTGCCGTTGGAATTGTATATGCACAAAGGCACTGCAAATTGAGTCCCAAAATATCAGATAAAACAATTTTTTTCAAAGTGGACAGAAGAGTCACGTTTCACCTGATATCACAGTCATCTATGCTTTTTTGTGTGTTTTTTTTTTGTTTAATATCAGGCTTAAAATAGGAAAATAATTATAAAATCAATGGGCCAGCTGAAATGCATGAAAGTAAATACCATTAAGATCTTAATCAGGACTGTTCTTGCCCATCATAACTCTCGACTAAGCTTTTAGTTATCCGTTGATATTTTGGAAGGCCTGCTTTACAGTTTTAATATTTTAACATTTATGTAAACCGGTATTTCCATTTTGCTTATTTTCAGATGTTCAACCTGTTGCCTATGAAGAACCCAAACACTGGTGTTCGATTGTGTATTATGAATTAAATAATCGTGTTGGGGAGGCTTTTCATGCATCTTCTACAAGTGTCTTAGTAGATGGGTTTACAGATCCCTCCAATAATAAAAACAGGTTCTGCTTAGGTTTGCTCTCAAATGTTAATCGCAACTCAACAATTGAGAACACTAGACGACATATTGGAAAAGGTAAAGCTTATTTGTGTTACACTTGATTAAGAAGCTAAGTCCGTGTTTTTATTTCAGCTTCTGTATACTGCAGCAATGATTGTTCTCAGATTAGAATAGTAGAAGTAATCTGTCATATGTTATCTACCTCTCCAGTGTCTGAAGTAAACTTACTTGGGCATAGTTTGATTCTAATTAGTCTAGGAATTGTATCCATTTTTCTTTGGCATTAAGTTAAAAGATGAAATCTTACCTCTACCTTAGTGAACTATATTGTCATAGGGGCTTGTTTGTTATGGTTAATGATAGTCTGTATGTAGAACTCGGTGTTTCAGCACCAGGAAATACATTGCAGGACTTCTGATACTCTATATTATATCTGCCTCGTAAATCAAATTCTTCATACCGCTTTACATTGTATCAAAGGATATTTTTTAATTTTGTTGTTCGTACAAGGTATTACGCTGCTGTCTACAGTACGCTCAAATATCTTGCATGAGTTGGCAGCAGGACTTTGAAGTGCTAATGCAAAACTGCAAGGGCTCATTTGTCTGAGTGAATCCATGGGGTGTGTACGTGTGTGGGAGGGATTCCTGGAGACAGCAGGTTTTGCAAGATCTTCTAGTTTTCGCGTACTGTTTGGCTGATAGCACATATAGATGCTCGGTTTTCATCTTTGATGGAATGTGCTTGGATTATCTTAAGATGTAGTACTCCATTTCTGAACATCTCCTTTTTTGTAACTGAGCCCTATTGCACATATCTAAAGGCCTTTTGAACACCTAAGATCATTCGGTACAGTTGGTCTTGAGTTTTGTTTGATGGAAGTCACTGTTGCTTGTTATACATCTTCAAGACCCATCCTGCCCCTTAGCAGTTTTTTAATTAGAAACTACTATAAATGCGGCAAAATTTTGCAGATAATCTGGAGACCACGAGTTATATTAATATCTGTTGGAAATTTGGCTCTGCAATGCTGTTGTCTGAGAAAATGTCATAAAGGGGAACATCTGATTTCTGGGGTGCAGGTGGTTTATCAGGTTCTTTTCTTTTGGCTTACCCCTTCGATGGTACTGGCAGAGAAATTCTGTGCATCTGCCTAATGTCAGAAAAGTAACAAGGACCCAACACCGTGTTGTAGAATAGTAGTGGCTGCAATGAGCCTTAAAATTCCTACATCGCTAATACTAATTATTAAACTAAAACTTTGCTTTATGGTAACAGTTCTGAGAAAATTAAGATTGGTTTGGGATAAATTACTATTTGTTTATGGCTTTTGTTTGGAAGGTGTAATTTTTTTGCCTCCTTAAAACTACCCAGTCCTGTTTAGACTGGATATAAGGAAGAAATATTTTACACTGAGGGTGGTGCGACACTGGCCCAGGTTGCCCAGAGAGGTGGTCGATGCCCCATCCCTAGAGACACTCAAGGTCAGGCTGGACGGGGCTCTGAGCAACCTGCTCTGGTTGGGGATGTCCCTGCTCACTGCAGGGGGTTGGACTAGATGGCCTCTAAAGGTCCCTTCCAACCCAAACCATTCTATTTACTAAAAACTTTTCTGTAGAAGTGTTGCATTGCAAGCATACGTAACATCTAATTGTGCATTGGATTATTTTTGAAGTATCTGTGTTCTTCTCAGACTGTTACATTACCCCGCTAATCACTTCAGATATCCCTCGGAAGGTCTTAACCCAAAAGAACTTGGCTAGCAAGTCATGGTCTCTGTCTTTTTAAATGCCTAGGGCTGTGCTGTGAAAATGCATTCTTGCCCAGCCCAGATTTTGATAGCTGCATAAGTTGATGAAGCCAATGGTTCCTCTGTGTAACCTTCATCCTACCTTATTCCCAAGTGGCTCTAGCAATGTTCACAACAGTTGCTGCTGTCTGAAAGATTAACTTGCATCTGTTGACTTGCTGCAGCCTCAGCTGGCAAACAACGGGATAGTCTGCAGTGGATTCTCAGGGTATTGCAAGGGAGACTTAAACCAAACTGTATCCCAACCCTATAATACTGGGGGGGTGGGAAGGAGAGGATCTGGGAGAAGGAAGGCAAGTATCTCAACTGAAATGGCAGTGAGGATTTGTGTTTGGATGCTGAAAGATCAGCAGCTTTTGTATATCTTTAGTCAGTAATAGTGTTATATAGGCTTCAGAACATAAAGGGAGGGAAGAGCTTATGTACATGGCTGAATCCAGGCAGATGTGATAAATCTGGGGGCTTTGTTGATTTTTACTGTCTGTAAAGCCTGATGGTATTTAAGTTGTGCAACTAATTGGACTTATCTCTCCTTTTGCTTGATAAAATACACTGAAAATCAGAGCAGACTATGGATATACTTCCTCATTCATGGTCTGTCACTGCCCCTTCTTCCAGGACACTTACTTCTGTTGGAATTGCCATAGGCAGAAGCTACCTGTTTCATAAAACTGGTGTTCTAAAATCCACATAAGTTCTGTAGGAAAATAGCTTGAAATAACTGTTCACATGTGGAAGTAGTTTTTTTTCATTCTATTTTGTATTTGATGAGAGAAGGACATCTAGTGGCTGATGTATAATGAAGCCTGCTGTGTTCTGAAATGAGAAAGTATGCTATAGTGTGGGCAAAAGAGCTTTTCTGAAAAGGTCCTCAAATAGAAAATTTACTTTGCTGTTTCTGTTTTCAACGGGACTGTATTAAGTACTATATTTTTTGGGGGGGGAAATAAAAGTAATTTGAAATATTTTTGTCTTTGTTTTCAAGGAGTTCATCTCTACTATGTTGGTGGGGAAGTCTATGCTGAGTGTTTAAGTGATAGCAGCATATTTGTACAGAGCAGGAACTGCAACTACCACCATGGCTTTCATCCAACAACTGTATGCAAGATTCCTAGTGGATGCAGTCTGAAAATTTTTAACAATCAGGAGTTCGCTCAGCTTTTAGCTCAGTCTGTCAACCATGGATTTGAAGCAGTATATGAGCTCACGAAAATGTGCACCATTCGAATGAGTTTTGTAAAGGTAAACAAATTATTTTTGAGGCATTTAAATGTATTGTGGATTTGGGTATTCAGCAGTAATTACATTAGCACTGTAACAACGTAGCAAAGCTATTCTGACCTGGTGTGGTTCTTCTCGATAATAAATATGTTGAAAATGGTTAATTTGGGGAGAGGGAAATTGATGCAGGAAAGGAAAAGCACAGATTGCTGTACTGAATGTCAGCTCTGTATTTAGTTACTTCAGTATTCAGGACAGGGGTTTAATCATTGTGGTTGCTATAATTTTATTAAAGGAGATTTGAGCTCATGCTCTAAATTTGAAGGAACAAAGTGAACTACAAGACTACTAAAAGAATGTGAGTAGAGAGAAGCATAAGTGATTGCAGAAAAAAATGCAACTCCTTCAAAGTTATTAATATTTTTTTAAAATTGGTTATGGAAAAAAAGACTTGATTTGAATTTATGAAGTCAAACCGCGCTGTTATTCTCGCAGTAGTGTTTTCTCAGCGTTGTTTAGTCAAGATGCTGTCTGTTTCAGATTTGGCATGGAGTCTAGACTTGGACCTTCCAGGGTTTTTTTGCATCTTGTCCAAACGATGTCTTGTTTATTTTGTCAGTTATGATAAATGCTGCTCAATTTGAGTGTGGAGGATAGGGAGCAGGAGAGAGAAACACAAGAGGGATGTGGCCGTAGCCAGGAGTCATTCTCAAGTCAGCAGTGCACTCCACAGAGGAGCTCGTCTAGTCGCTCCAAGTCTGTAGCAGACAAGACTTGATTCAGGCTTCCACGTGTGGCCTCCCTGCTGCTTCTTCCCAACCTCAGTTTTTTTCCTTTACATAAGAAGACTTGCTAGATTGTGAGTTACCTTCAGATAAGTATCTTAAAACATGATTTCCTGCTTCTTGTTAGTACAGTTATTTTGAAGGATGAGCGTGTTCTCAACTTGATGGATTAACACTTTGTTCATTTTTATAGGGCTGGGGAGCTGAATATCACCGACAAGATGTCACGAGCACCCCATGCTGGATAGAAATTCATCTTCATGGGCCCCTCCAGTGGCTGGATAAAGTACTTACACAAATGGGTTCTCCTCTTAATCCCATCTCATCTGTTTCATAGTGCTGAAATTCTATCTTCAGCCTTATTTTTAGCGAACTTATTCTAATTCTAGAGAAACTTCCAGTGTGGATACTGTGAGCTATATGGAGAATGGATCTTACGGTTTAACTTTTTTTTTTGTAAATCCCTTTGTGACCAATTCCATTGTGTATAGCTAATCAGTTTTACATTTCAATTTGTTCTTGTGATGCTTAAGTGACAGTTGAGCCCTAAGGGAAAAAAAGTCTATTGAAAAATTCAGAAGCTTTTCCCCTCCTTCAAGTAGAACTTAAACAGGCATATGTCTTAACTGGAAATATTATTTTTTTTTGTCCTGTAGGGACAAGAATTATGAAGACTGACTTCTGAAAATAAATACATATCATAGTTTGGGATTTTTTTAACCTTTATGAAACTGTTTGAACATGTGCAGCTCCAGCTTGCAAGCTGTATTTTTAGCATAGTTGTTTAACATCTTAAGGTTGTCATCTGTCATAAGCAAAATTAGACTTTATTACGGCTAATATGCCTCAGATTGAACAATGTGATTTTTTTAAGTGTACACGTGAAATATACTTTTTACAAATATTGGAGTGGTGTAAAAACACTTGTATTGTCTATTGGAAAATGCTGTCATAAACACTCTGTATGTTAATGCAGAATAGCAGTTCTTAGCCTTTTCCCACTTCAGTTTTTGTAATAGCTCTTTTAACCACAGTTTTAAGTAGTGATTGATACAAGGTAAACATCTTGCACGTTTCTGGAGTAGTAATTCTTGTTTTGCTTGATTTACACTCATGCCGTTTGGATTTGGTTGCCAAGGCTATTTCTTTTTAGGTACCCTTCTCTATTTTAACATAAACACTACTATTTGTAAATGGCAGTGCTTGCTACTTTTTGGAAGGAATAAGTTTTTTGTTTTCTTTTTGGTGTTCTAGCTGTTTATTTTACCTGTCTGGAATTGATCTGTGTTAGGCCTTTTAATCTCTCAGTAGACATTACGCAGTATTAGTGATTACACTGTATTTAATTCACTTTCAGTATGAGTTTGAGTCTCTTTGAAGACTGTGAGTGGCTTAGCAAGTTAGTAACTGAATGCAGAAGCTTTTACTTGCAGATCATGTAATTCAATACAGACCTGTTGGTAATGACCAAAAGTAATCACTTCTTCGTAGCCTACATGAAACAGTGGTCTTGATCCTGTCCCTGATGGCAGGTGTTCAATCAGAAGACTTGTAACTGTAGTTGGCAGCTTTATGAGATTGAAGGACTGCGTTAATACGATGATGAAATTTCTCTCTCGTGTAAAGAATCCTGTTGCCTGTGCTGTTGTATTACTCAGTAGAGAATTTAAACACTGTACTAAACACTAAAATAAATCAGTTAAATAATGTATGCATATTTTTGCCCTTTAAATAATAAAAAAAAAGGAGGCTGAAAGAAACATTCTAAGAGAACTAGAAGTGAATTATATACAAAAGTTCTTTGCATGCAGAAAACGACCTATTCTATTTTTTTAACTCCTCACCCTCCTTTTTCTCTTTCCCAAACACCTCTTCAGAAAAGGGTTTGGTGTTTGGGGGAGAGGCTGAAAACTCTAAAATGCAAATACTTATTAAAACTTGTGTTGCAGTTAATTACTGCAATCCTGAGACATTGATTGCTTACACAAGTTCTTGTGTCTTCTGTTGAATGACAGTTTCTGCTCAAATATGGAAGTCGTGCATCATATGGTACCTAAGTAACAAATGATCTTAAAGGAATAAAATTGTTTACGTGTCATTAAAATGTTTCTTATGAAATGCCTTAAAGGAATAAACTGTAACACTTCTGCAGAACCCTAATGTTCTCTTGTACAGGAATTTCTATATTACTTGGGGTTTTTTTGTTTGTTTGTTTTTTTGTTTTTTAAGCAGTTTCTCAAGTGTGTTTAAAAACAAACAAGTGCATCCTCAGGAGGAGGGGAATAACATTTTTTTGCCGCTCACCTTTGGAGTCTTCTCTTTCATTCTTTGCAACTGCAACCCACAGATGGTTCTTTTGATCCAGTAAGGTGCAAAGTCAGTTGGCCACAGGATCAGGCTTCTATTTTCTTCTCCCCGGGCCTGACTTTTGTCGAGTTGCTGAATATGTATATTTGACACTACAGGATTTTTTTTTTTCTTGACTAGCTTTTATAATAAATGTCGTGGCACATTGGATTAAGGAAAGATCTCAGTTGTAGGTACAAGATTTCACTTTATCCAAAATGTTTTTCATCTGGCTTCATCTCTGTTCACTTGTTTAGATGCAGCCAACTAAATGACTCAAGAATGGGTGCTGAAGTGGGTGTTCATGAGCCAGAGCTGGTGCTTAGTGCTGGTATTGTGGTTAGATTGGCTTACCCGTGCACTGAACTGTAATTTCTGCAATAATAACCAGTTAACCCACTTCTGATGCTGTCATGAAGTACTAGAGTACTCTGGCATTTTTCTGCTTACGTACATATTCTTGACCTGTAATATATGCAGTGCTGGGGGTGTCCTTGTGACTGCTGATTTTGCTAGGGTAGGCTTGCAGGAGCAGACCCAGTAAGGTTTGTCTACGCTCTACTTTTCTGTTCCTTTTAAGTACTACTTTTTGCGAGCTTTCTAGTTAGCAGATTTTGTATGCTACTGGTTTATGGTGTTTCTAATCGTGTTTAGTTTATTTGTGCTGCTGATATAAAATTCAGGTGTCGATGCACAAGAGGGATTGGATGCGAACTGTTTGACCCTAATGATGTTTTCGGTATAGCAGTAGCAGAGAGTGCTGCTTCTGTTGCAGCATGTTTGTGTATAAGTCACTTCTTGATCTAGATGGAGGGATGGAGAAATTGAATCAGCCAGTAGTGTGGTAGTGGAAGATGGGGCCCTTCCAGTATAGCCCAGCTTAGACTGAACGTTACTCTTCAGTGAAAACTGGTTTTGGCTTCTGTAGTGTAAGTATTTTTTTTCTTCTTTTTGGGCATCTTTCTACTTTGCACCAACCACAGCATTAACTCACAGCTTTGGTATTACCAGCAAAGAGCCTAGAACAGGCATGTACTGAAGTTCTTCCTGGGTTTGCTTTTGTAGTCACTAACATGAGCTAGTAGCTTGGATATTCCTCCTTAGAGGACTTCAGTCTTGCTGGCAGTCAATCCAGTGCCTTGCGTAAGTATTACGTTCATTTAATTGCATTAGGCATGAAGTAGTTGTATGTGAAGGGATGACATTGGGTTATAGTATCTATAGGACCAAAACAACTTTCTGGTATGACTGACTGATGAGAGACAAATCTAACAGAAAGGCCTGTTAGTCGAAAGAATGATGAACCAGCCCATGTGTTACGATTCAGTATAGAATTGATTAAAGTATTGGAATTCTTTTGGGTTTTTCTTGAAGCTATGATCCCCCCCAGTATTACAAAGTGAAAGTTGTCAATCCTTGGGCAGATACTCTTGCAGTGTAAGTCTAGAAAACGTTAAAATGTGTCAGGCTTTCTCCCTAGTTTGAAATACTAAATTTTTTTCTGTATATTGTTTTAGTTGCCCAAAGCGTTGCTAGTGATGGTTTTTCGACAAGAAAAACCAAACCAAACCATTTGCTAAATGTTTTGCTTCAAAAGAGAAATATATGACTAACTTTTTACGTAGTTGTGAAGTTTCTGTAGGAAGGTAACCCATTCTGAATTCAAATCAATAGACCAAACCGTCAGATTACAACATAATGTTGCTTTATTGTGCTGCTCCATAAACCTGCTTCTGTGTTTGTTGCAAGCATAACCTTTATGCTTTTGTTTACATTGTAGGAAACACAGTTCTAGCAATGAGTTTTTTTCATTTAACTCTAAACATCTTTTTATTTTGTTAATTTTAAAATTATTAGGTTTTGCTATGTTATGTTTTTAAAGATATTTTTTGCATACTGCTGCTCATATTTCAATAAACAAAACAAAAAAACCCACAGATTTTCTGACTTCCTTTATCTGTAACTCAGTACGTCTCATATTTGTTTACAAGGGCTGATCTATGACTTCTTGTAACTCTTGCTGCTGATGCCTTACCATGTGCGTATTCCTCCTCATACAAATGTGATCTTGTAATTTTAAAACCACTTTTCTATGGCTTTTTGGAAACACAAAAGCTGCAGTCCTCTCAGAAGCAGAGACTAAACTATTGCATTAATTTATTTAAGAGTTCTTTTTGCTTCTTGCAGAATGCAGCCGGCCAAAACAGTGTCAATTTGATAATTTGTTGGTATTTATAAAAATATTTAAACCAGTAGTACAAAAACTGCATAGCTGTAAGACTTCAGCAACGCTCGATTATTGTGTTGGGGGTGGTTGGGTTTTTTTTTACCGCTGTGGCTGACCATAATGTTTTTAAACAACCATCATTATATCTGAACGTGTACAACTTTAAACTGATGACCGATAGCCTTTCCATTGAAGTGAAGGCTGTTTGACTATCTCTTGAAACTTGAGTACTGTTCCAATAAAATGGAAATTTAGGAGAAGTGTAGTGAGCTGTTCTTTTACTGCCTATTAGTCTTATTTTTTAAGATTGAGGGGAAGAAAATTTTTCTCGTTTGCCAGGATACTACAGAAATAGAGATTGAAATACTAATTGGTGTTGCACACAAATGAAAAGAAATCTCTTTTTTTTTGGCAGGATGACTACAAAAACACTGAATCCCAATTCCAGAAGGGATATCTATATAGGAACTACAGAAAAAGCAAATTATTTGTTTAGTATAAAACTGAAACAAAAGTGTTGACACTGCTTGATCTTGTCTGTGCTTCCTGCTTTGGGATTTAATTTGGCTAGCAGCCTGCCACCTTGCAGTAATACCCTGTGAAGCTCTCTCATCTTCTCAATAATAATAGCTTTTTTTCCTCTAAATGTGCAACTGCACTATCCTAAGGACGATCCAGTCACTCAGGTAGTCATTTTTATATATCTATATCTATATATCTATATATCTCCTGATACTTTCTTGATGGTTTTGTTTCCAAAACAATGATTGCCACATAAAGTTCCCAGAAGATTTACTGTGATAGTATTACCTAGATGATATGGTCTAATTTGTAAGCAAGTAACATCTCAAATTAAGTGTTGCAGAGGCTTGTTAGCTTTCCAGGAACTTCATATGGACTTGCACTAATAGGATTCTATACAAGTAAAAGACAAAAAACCTCTTGGTAATTAAAAGTTTTAAATCATTATTTCCTAGAATTGAAGAGGTTTTGTTAACCTTACTAGTCTTTCTCTCTGGGGAATTTAAAGGTATAATAAGAGTTGATAATTACATCTCTGAGTAGCTAGCCAAAGTAACCTGTGAAATTGTTCATTTATGGGTTTTTTCCGAAGGGGAGAAAAGCTTTGGGCAAAACACACCTCTTCCACCCCACTCCAGCTTGCATTGTGTGATAAATGAGTCAGAGGCTACTTCTGTTCACCACTACATAAAAGGCAAATATCTCCCTGATATTTAAAATAATTAAATGTCCTATACCCTGTGCCAAGAGAAAGCTGCCTTTCTTGTCCTGTAGTGTACCCTGCCCTCTTGTAGCCTTCTCTTATACCATCCCAAGAAATCCTACTCATCTAGAAAAACTGTTCCATAGAAGTCAGGAAAACTTGGGAAATTACTTCTACTATAGATCCTCTGGTCAGAGGACATTGGTGATTGGAGTGTCAAGTCAGTGCACTATATTGGGCTTTTCCAAATAGCTTCCCTGAAGTAAATGCTTGGGATCATGGAAATGCTGACTCCATTTAACTTGCCAAATTCAGTATTTTGGCCTAGGGGATTTAGAGCACATGTTTTCCAGACACTAGCTAGCATAAAAAATAATCATTGAACTACATTCGGCTGCATGAAAAGGAGTGTGGG
>VZTV01058601.1:2419-17979 GCA_013400875.1 Anhinga rufa | reverse complement strand
GAATTTAGGTTTTCAGCTACCATATTAATTTCATTTTCTCAAAGAAAAAGATCTGAACAAGGATTTCTTTTCATTAAATAATTTATTTTTCTGGTTTTGCCACCAATAAACACCTCTCAAAAAATAGTGTTATTTCTTTGCTCGTGAGTTCCACCATGAACTTTCTACCAGCATTCTCAAATTTCTCTTTTCCAAAATGTATGCTGAGCCTCCACCTCTGTAGGAAACCACACCTGGCTTTTTAAACTATTTATTGTTTCCATTATATTAATTCTTCTCTGGTAAATTATCCCAACATTCACTCTTTAATCAGTTTCTCTTTTATGCCCTTTTTACTTATTTCTGAGACTCTAAGTCAGTAGATCAGAGACTGCCAAGGGGTGATGGAGTAACAGGATCTGACACAGAGGCTGCATAAGCTACACAGGGCAGTGCCAGGACAAGGGAGTTTGCACTGTCAGATTTGATCAAAGCATAAAGCTCAAGCCTTGCTACGAGTATCAACATTTTCTTCATAACTTACTGACATTCACATCCGCTTGCAATACCTTTAAACAGTTCCTGCTGAAATTAGTCTTTTTTCCCCATCAGCTATTGCCGTACATTTTGCCATCTTGAAAACACAATTCTAATGACTAAAATCCATTGCAAAACAAATCTGTTTTTCAGAAAGCAACTCTAATGAACTGCTACCCAAAGGATTAGCTTGTTCACTTCACTTCCTAAAAGCTGACACGCCCCCACCCCAGTGTTAACAATTACACTGGAGCCATTTTGAAATAATTGAAAGATGCTTATTAACTGTAATTATCAGATGTTAAAATTAAATATCTTATTTATGCTCAATAAAGTTGCACTAAATCCCTCCACTGTTTGTTTCCTATTTTAAAAATACAACCTAGAAAAATATCATATTATTGCACTCGATTTCACCAAATGGTTTTAGCCATGTATAGCAGATTTTCAATCCATATGAGTACACCATTTATTGCACATCAAGCAAAGCAGCACTAAAGCATCTTTTTTACCGTTGCACCAACTGACTCCGTCTCATGCTCCTCCTTTGTAAGCAATATACAAGTGATATAGAAAATAATTCAAAAGTGAACACAGTAAGAAAAGCCGTGTAACAGTTAGCATCACGCTAACTGAACATGCATTAACCAAAGCATACATTCATCATATCATTTGTCACTACATTTAAAATAAACAAACAAATGGAGCAGTATGTAGTAACGCGATTTGTATCACCTAAAAAATTCCCCCTTTTTTTTCCCCACTTCTGACTGATTAAATATTGGTTACCATTCTGATGCTCTCCTGCTTTTAGCTTTTCTTTGGAGAACTGTTCTAAGTATTTCTAAAGAAACATTAATCTTGAAGGCTGCAGTTTTCATTAAGTTACTAATGGCTACAAGGAGATAAAATATAGAGGCAGCTAGTTGGTTTTGCACATTTTTGCTATTACTTTGTTGTTTGTTGGGATTCTTTGTTTTTAAACACTGAGCCCATTCAAGTGCCATTCTGTCAAATGATAACTGAATGACACACTCTGAAACAGATTCAGAATTTTACATTTCATCTTATTCTGGCTATAAAGCACTGACATGTGGAACTGAGCTTTCAAGTGAAAATTGAAAGACAGACTTTACCTGAGGTTGATTCTCATCCGCTTTAGTTGCCAAAACACAGAAGTCTCCGTAAGTTGTTATGGAAATCAAGCTCTTGACATATTTCACATACTTCTCATTGTTTTTTGTGTCCCAAAAGACTACACAGTATTCTGGACGATCAGGTCGGGTATACGCGTAGACAACCGTATTGGAGCAGTAACCCCACTGCCAAGAGAGACAATTTCGATAAAACCTATCAGGAATTATAATAATTCAATAATAAATTGTTCACAGCCATAAAAGAAAGTGTTTATTTCATATACACAATCAGTATTCAATACTCTTTACCTGTCAAGTGATGAACTGATTCATGTGAACACAGCTGCGGTAATAAGTTATTTGCATAATATTAAACTGGCAAAAGAAGGCCTCCCATCACACAGAATAGCCTAGCGCAATCAGAACTGGAGGATCGACCTCAAAATGTGACAAGATCTCACTTCCCCTTGTTTCTTCCTTGTTCAGCAGGTACACAGAAATACCCACTGTGAGGATGGGTTTTTCCATGAAAATGCTTGCTCTATGACTATTGATTTGGAAACCCAAAGTTTACTTCCCAAGAGAAATATAACAAACACCTCAGTGCAATTCCTGAAGCAGACAAAAATAAGCAACTATATTAGAGCCTTATAACAACTCATATCCCCTCTTCTGTATTAGTAACAGGAGAAAACATCCCTTCCCCCAGAAGAACATAATTATTCATGTAAAAAGTAGGAGAAAGGGCAAAAAGGCAAAAGAAGAAATGCAATATCCAAACACTGTAAAACCAATGAAGATGTATTTTATTGCATTCAACTGATTTAAATTACAGAAATTAATACTGAGAACTCTTTCTAACACAGCAGAAGCAGAAAATATCTCATAAAGGAGATGAAGCTGACAAACAAATGAGATATAAAAGAAACCACTTAAGGATCATGATGCAATTGTAGAAAAACTAATAGAATTCTCTGCATCAGCATTTACTAGAGAGAGAGGAGAAAGCTTGCTAGAGAGCTGGCCAGCAGGGTTCCCACGCTCTACAGGGAATGAAACCGAGACAAACTAAAGTATCAGCAAAAGACCTTTTAGAATAGATCTATAAACTGAATGGTAATAAATTGTCAGAACGAACACAATGGTTTTCACTCAAGTAGAGTTCTACAGGAATTCAAGCACAATGCTGTGGAATATAGCCAGAGGAACAGGAGTGAGGACATGGAAAAAGCATTATAATTCTACGAACCACAAATCAGTAAATACAGTTTTCACACAAGGTAGAGATGTTTAAAAAAAAAGATAATGGAATTAGATGGACCTGGATAAATACAACACACTGGACAGTCATGTTTTTAGCCCTGGAAGTTGTACCTCATTCATTTATTATTATCTTTCAGAGAGGCAACAGGCTTGCCAATGAAAATGACCCAACTGATATGACCTACATGGATTTTCAAGAAAAATCAAGCTCATTTTGGATACAGGAAGAAAAATGAAAGGATTGGAATAAAGGCAGTTTTTGACAACCAAGAGCACTACCCACAGGATCCTTCCCAGAGATGCAAACTAGAACTTATACTACTCTGAATATTCAAAATTTACATTAAAATAGTAAGTTATGAGGTAACAAGTCAGTAAATCATGTTTGTCAAATCTAAAACTCATTTCAAGAAGTGGAAAAGGCCCCCAGAAAGCTGGATGATGAGGATAAAAAGTGAAATCCAACGTGGATTTCAACAAGGTAATAGACACTAGAAGAAATCTAACTAGAGCTACAGACTCTAAATTTGTATTGCAACTCCAAAGAGATACCATGTAAACTATGAATAGTTTAAAAAAGATAGTTCAATTCATAGTTTTTACTATGATATTAATTTAGAACCCCCTTTCTCTTACTATGCTAATACCTGAAAAATACAGGAAACCGGATTATTTAGTAGATTGGAAATGTGATACTAACACTTCATCTCCAGGTCATTAATTCCAATCCAGCCTAAACTAATGACAGCTTTGAATCACTAGCATTTAATGGCTGTTACCTTTTAGAACATTAGTTCCTAAAAACGAGTTACTAATATAATCAGAAAGAACACAGTGGTAGTAATGTGTATTATTTATTGAAGAACAAGACATATCATCCACCATAAAAATATTTAACATCAAAACTGAGTATACTACTAACAGGTTAAGAGTTTATTTGCTGCAGAAATAAATTAATTTGAGCACATCTTTTTCCACTTTAAATATGCCAAAAAAAGAGCTTACACATGCAGTTTCCTAAAACTAAGGTTTCAAAATACTATTTATTTGCAAACTGTACCAGAACTTGAAATACACATGGTTTCATAGATACTGATGAGTTTAAGAAAAAGCAATAGGCATGTGTTCCAGCTGTTACACATTTCTTAGAATAAACATTAGGTAGCATTTCCTGCAAGACTAACTTCCAGCTCAAATTTCCAAAGTCTTTTCCAGCAGATTTACAACAAACTATTTGAGATTGCTTCCCAGCAGATTTGTGTTTATAACACCCTGACCAATGACTTTTCACAACCAAGTGACTACATTTCAGTATAGCTGCAGTAAGTTCCTCACATTACACTCTCACTCTATTTAATCACAGTGGTTACACACTGATGGTTAAAGAACACATCCTGTGCTGGAAAAAAGTATACAATACGGTATACTGAACACTAATCGCTATTTTTTGTTAAACTGTAAATTTAAGTGAAATAGTCCTAACTCTTTAAAACAAACAAAACCAAACCCCCATATGGTAGACAATATAAAAGCATTATTCAGGTGAATAAACACTTCTAAAAAGTGAAATATGAGTAGGAAGTACACCTGTCAGGTTGCAGTAATTTCTACTGTTCAGGTTTCTACACATCTTTCATAGTTCAAACTAATAATTCACCACCAAAAAAATTACAGTAAAAGTCAGGCTCAAACAATTCCCATTGTATCCCTTAGCCCACTCCATTTAACCACACAGCAATGAAAACACTGGAACCGTACCTATATGACAGCCTCAATTACTACCAAATTTAGAATCATGCCCAATTCTGTTAATAATAACAAAGTATACATTTCCTTATTATGAAAATAAAATCACAGATTCATTATAAAAGCAATGGCTAAGTCATTCCATCACCAAAACCAACACTGACATTCCACTAAAACTTCAAGTCAGTAGCGTTGATCAAACAGTAATCACATTAAACTCCAAGAAAGCTACTTTTTCAACCAATACAGAAAGAGAATAATGGGAAACATATTAATAGTGAAGTGCCACATTACTACATACCTTGTAATCTGGGCGAATGTTTGCAAAATATATGTAAGAATCAACAGCCAGTGCAATTTTCAGTCCACTTCCCTCCCAAGACAAGGCAGATATCTGTTTGCCAGGAACTTTCAGTGTGCGCAAATGCTTATTTAAAACAAGAAAAGAAAAAGTTTCTTAATTTATCATAGGAAAACCACTCTAAAATACATCAACAACAGTTTTGATAGTTGATGACAACCAAGCATAGACCTTCTTTACAGAACCCCATAATGACTCCCAAATTACAATGCACATGCAAACAAAGGGGGAGACATTAACATGCATTACCATAGAGTGTTCTTTTGCCTCCATTCTTTCTTTGTCAGAGAGAAAGAAAAAAAAAGGACTCCATGATAGTTCAAACTTACAAAAATAAACAATAGATGGAGAACGACAGTATAAACATTTTTTCCTTTGGTTGGTAATTTGAAACACCTTTATAGTTTCAGTCACTACTAAAATAAACACAGCAATAGTACTGTTACCTGATATGCCTCAGAAGATTCATTTATGCTGAAAGGATTAGTCTGTTGATGTACAACACCCTTAACTACAGTCGATAGTTTAAACAAATGAAAACATAGAGCTAATTTATGTCAAGAGCATACAACGATTCAGCTTCAGAGGAACACAATCTGCACTGAGGCAATGGACATTTTCCTCTTCTCTATTCCCTTTCAAAAAAAGTCTAAGAAAGGCAGTTAAATGTCCTTTTACAGTTTAAGAAATAGCAAAGAAACACACTTTCGATTTTTTTTTATATCTGTATTTTGCTGTAGAATTTGAAGTTGAATGAAGGAAACAACTGAAAAAAAATGTTTCCAAAAACTATAACCTTGGTCCCACAGAGTACCTTTTTGTGGGAAGCTTTTTGTTTGCAAATAATATAGATGTATGTAATAAAGGATGCATTAATCACAGAATCACAGAACATAGGGGTTGAAAGGGACCTCGAGAGATCATCTTGTCCAATCCCCCTGCATGAGCAGGCACACGCAGAGCAGGGGGCACAGGACCGCGTCCAGGCGGGGTTTGAATGTCTCCAGGGAAGGAGACTCCACAGCCTCTCTGGGCAGCCTGTGCCACGGCTCTGGCACCCGCACAGCAAAGGAGTTTTGCCTCATATTTAAGTGGAACCTCCTGTGTTCCAACTTGTGCCTGTTGCCCCTTGTCCTGTCATCAGGTGCCATTGAAAAGAATCCGGTCCCATCCTCCTGACACACGCCCTTCAGATACTTGTAAGCATTGATGAGAACCCCCCTCAGTCTTCTCTTCTCCAGGCTGAACAAACCCAGGTCTCTCAGCCTTTCCTCATAAGGGAGATGCTCCAGTCCCCTGATCATCTTGGTAGCTCTCCACTGGACTTGCTCAAGCAGCTCCCTGTCCTTCTGGAACTGGGGGCCCAGAACTGGACACAGCACTCCAAATGCGGCCTCACCAGGGCAGAGTAGAGGGGCAGGATGACCTCCCTCGCCCTGCTGGCCACACTCCTTTTAATGCACCCCAGGATACCATTGGCCTTCTTGGCCACAAGGGCACAGCGCTGGCTCAGGGTCACTTGCTGCCCACCAGCACTCCCAGGGCCTTCTCAGCAGAGCAGCTTTCCAGCAGGCCAGCCCCTAACCTGTACTGGTGCCTGGGGTTGTTCCTCCCCAGGGGCAGGACCTTGCACTTGCTTTTGTTGAATTTCATGAGGTTCCCCTTCGCCCAGCTCTCCAGCCTGTCCAGGTCTCGTTGGAATCTACTATTTACTGCAAGGTTTTGAATAACCTTAGGCTTAAAAAAAAAAAAAATAACTTTTACCAAGCAGAACACCAATAGTTATGGTTGGATCTAACTTTCCTTTTGAGGGCATAACTTTGTGCCTAAATGAACTTACCAATTAACTTACACAGTTTAGTACCTATTTCATGCCTTTGAGCAGATGCAAATACCAAGTCCAAATACCGGTCACACATTATTCACAGAAGATACCATCTTCCAACAAGTTAAGTCTATACCCGAATATCAGAACTAGTACAAAACAATTTTAAAATCTAAAGAATTTACTTCTGAACACTAGATACAGAATCTGGAACACCTGTTTCAGTTAATCTGAGGGACATTAGCAACCAGAGACATTAACATTATTGCCAAAACCTTTGGTTCCATTTAATACTTTCAACAAAGGAAACCCCTACAGATGATGTTGGATCTTAACCCCTTTCACAGCACAGCTCACAGCTCCATCCTTACCACAGTTACCCTCAGGGCTGGCAAGGGCTTCCTCTGTACAAGGGACAAACTCCTTCACACTCTGATACCTAACACTAACTTACTGATTTCCAGATGTATTACTAGGAGGTAAAGTGAAATTACCTGAAATTCCCTTGCAAGGCATGAATAGCACCATGAACAAAAATATATAGGGAAGTTGTCTCTCAACTGTTGAGCATTTATCATCTTCTATCAAAGGCAGGAAGTACAAAAAACATTTACAAAACCATATCCCCAACAGACAAATGAAGATTAGGAACAGTACCTTTTCTGAGTTTTCTGAGCCATTGCTTTTACTCATACCAGAAGCCATTTTCTCAGTTTTACCGATTCCATAAAAATAGAGGGCAGTGTTCACTGCCCTATTTTGAACTCCTAATCTAGAGATGCCTATGTCTCTTATGCAGCCAGTGGAGAAAGACAAGTACTTCCAGATTTGATACACGGACGTTAATTGAGCATCTTAACTGCTGCCTAAGTGTTCCAAACCACTTACTGACTATAGTCTGAACTTAGGTATCCGAGTTAGGTGCTCAACGTTAGACACTACACAGATCCCATCATTTAGTGTTTTATGAGATGCAATCAGATTTTCACACTGGCCACTAACTTGCTGTTCTGGTACCTGGTCCTGTGTCACGTTTGCAGATCCAGGCGTATAGCCTAGATACCTTAGAGCACATTAAACACACTAAACACCTACATTTTGGCGTCCAAATTCCACCAGTAATGACAAAAGATAAAACCCCATTTAAGTTACATAAGTATATTAAATATTTTTACCTCACCAAATGGAGTATAGAACTGCACAATGTTTACATCTTTATCTTGGAAAGTTGCCTTTAGGGAGCCTGCCACAGCCAGTACGCTTCCACAGTGGTTCCACTGAATACATACTACATTCATACCGGTGTCAACCAAAACAGGATCTAGTTTTTAAGGAATAAACATTAAAAATATGAACACAAGTAGCCATTTTGGGTCAAGAGTAGCTCAGCAATTAGCATTCCACATTTTGTACCTACTGTGGTCATTCTCATCTCTCATTATCTGGCATCTTCCATTGTCATAACAGACAGCAAGACAAGGACAATCTGGTTCAATGTAGCCTTCTGTACCATGATACCAATGTATTCCAGCAATACTGAATGCCCCAGTTAAGTTCACCAAACAACTCAGTTTCATTTTCACCTAGACAAGAATGGTTAATTATTTAAGGTCACATACAACATGCTATTTAGAAGAACAATTTGTACCTCTACTGACACCTTGCAGAAGACGTCTATGCAAAATTTTTTACCTCCCCCAGTAAAAAATTTTCAGATTCTCAAAGTTTTAAGAGTGAAAAAATTCCTTATTCAAAGCCAGATCAGACATATGAAGACATATATTTTAACTACAAAGAAGCACTTTTTTGTTTGTTTTCTTTGCTTTTAAGTAACTTTCAAAGAATGAAAATGCCAACATTAAACTCAAACAAAAACTCCCACCATCCACACACAAAGAGCCCCACTGAACTTTGCAAAAAATAAAAATAATTTCAAAGCACTCCTGGCCACAAGTTGTTTTTTTTTTTAAAAGAAACCTTTTGTCAGCTTTTTCTTGATAAAAGTCTCTTGAATAATATATAAAAGTAATTGGAAGAAATAAGTGTCCAAATCAGAACACCAGTTAAGTTTTCTTTTGTAATAATTAGCCCCGTACATCTGGTAAACCAGGTAAGGGCTTCTTCTAAAAGACAAGAGTGCACCTGGATCACTTCAAGGAGGGCTACCAGGTAACTTATGGAAGGGAGGGAGGAAGAGGGAGAGTGCACACAACCATACATATTGCTGATAAAAGGTCAGGGGGCAAGGGGGAGACAGTGGGAGCAACAACAACTTATTTAATTTACAGCACATGCTAGAAACACCATGACTCACACAGTGGGAAGAACGATAGATACAGCGGAGAGTTAAAGAAAAGAAAATGGGATGAGTAACAGATACTTTCTTAGGGAAAGGAAGGAAAGAAGGAGAAAATTCACCATAATAGGCATCAAAAAGTCAAGAACATGGTTCCAAATACATTGCTCTTTCCAAAGTTAGGGTTTTACTTCTGTTTAGCATTTTGTTGTAGTCATAGTCAAATATTCCAAATAAGTAGATAAAAATAAATAAGTAAACTGAAGTCGTAGGAATGCAGCAATATTATACTTACTTCCTTTCATTTTTCCACTTATTCCCTGGCTTTCTCTGAAGCATGTAACATTCCTTATGTAATAAAGAATGACAGGAACAATAGGAAAATTAACTCCTGCTTTATTCTAAAAGCAGACTAGTACTTTTAACATGAGCTTCATTTAATTTAATTAGTGTCACCATACCTATTTTTACATTTTTAATAACTACTGAAAGGCAAAAGGGCATTAGTTGATGTGATATTCATTTAGATACCAATAAATAAATATTTATATTAGAAAGCGGCAGCTGCATAAATCTAGAATAAAAGCTTTGGGCACAAGACCTTGTCCAGTTCTCAGTACTGAAGTCCACCAACTAAACAAACAAACATGAAATAAATTAAGCGGAAGTAAGTTTTTATGCTCATTGAAGTTAATACCTTTATTATACCACCATGAACTTACAATAAAATTTCCCTGATTGTCATAAATGTGAATCTCTCCATTTGCCATTCCGAAGAGTAAAACTTTGCTATCGGAGGACCAGGCCACGTGGCACAGGTGGGTACCTTTCAAGTCTTTTCCCCAAATGCGATTGCCTGTAACAGAACATTGATTGTACTTAATAAACGTACCACAAAATTAAAAATAGGATGCAAGTTACCAGTGTAAAAATTGAAACAGCTAAAGAAAGTGAAAGCAACAATTAGAAACAATTAGCAACAATTAGAACTATTAATTGTATTTATCGAGAGAAACAGAGCCGCTATGTACATAATACTGAAAACAAAAGCTATGTAACACATGAATTAGAGCTTAAATTTTACCATCCACTGATCCAACAATCACAGCTCCATCTTCATATACAATACAAATCTTTTGTCCATCTGCATTCCAGCTCATACTTCGAACAACAGATTTATTTCTATTGTTAATCATCTCTTCATACCAAGCACCTATTAGTAGCAAATGAAAAACTGAGTTATAATTCTGATTTGATAATCCTCTAGTGGATTCAAGGCACACGTTAATCACTGAATTCAAAGAGTAAAATTACTCTCAATTAAAAAGATATGCAAACAGGATGATAATGACATTTCTTAGCAGTATGAATTTCTGAAGTTGTTTAAAAAAAAAAAAAACCAACAAAAACAAATAAAGCATAATACAGACACGCAAAAAGTTTATAAAAGTTACCAAGCAATGAAATCAGGTATTCAGTGAAATGGAGAAACCCAAGAATGGTCTGCTTATAAGTAAACATGAAATAGAGGGTTACATATGACTCTGCTATGTACTATATAACAAAAAGATACAGAAGCAATGAATTTTGGAACAGAATTAAAAACAAAGTTGTTCTGCCCTTTCTGAAAAAGTCTCTCATGACTACATTATAGCGTCCCCCAGACTACACAGACAAAATTATTGCAAAACCCAGTGTTCAGGTGTGAGCTACTTATTTCCAAAAAGAACCTGACAGATGAGGAATCAGAGAGGGGAGCCAAAGTCCAAGAGGGGCCCTACAGGAAGAGATCTGTGCTTACATAATTTCAGAACTGACAATAATACACTAGGAAACATAAACACAGGAAACAACCATCTTTGATAGGAATATGTATTAAGGAATTTACTGGTTCTTTTCCAAAACTAAGAGAAAATTTACATGACAGTAGCCACCGCATATCAGGCAGAAAGACTAATCAAGGTATATTCTTCATTCCTGAAATAAGAAGCTGAGCTGAGATTTTTGCTCCATTTTTCATCAAACAAAAAATCCCCCCAAAGAAAACCCTTTATTTTCTTTTCCTTTCCCACATGTATTGGAAAGTGGTAATTTGACTGAGAGGTTTGCTAGCTTTCAAATGGATTTAAGTGTACCAAAGCAGTACATGTATATGTGAACAGGTCATGAACAATAAAAGCCAATTACAGCAACACCCTGGTTAGTCATATTAGTTCACTGCCTTAAACATTTCTAAAAGATTGTTTTTATGAAAGTATTTAATTGATGTTCTAAGCAGGGTTGCTAAGTTCTTGTAGTTCTACCAGCATGTCTGCACTTGATGCACTTTGCAGAACTATTTAAATATTACAATGATACCCAGAATAGAACCTAGACAAAGCAGCACTGCCTTTTTTTTTTGTTTTTCAATATACTATTTTTCCTCCAAGGAAATAAAGTAAAAGAGGTAAGAAAATAAGAAATTTAGAGCAGTTTACCAAGCATATGGCTAAGAACCGAGACCTTCTCCTAAGGTAGCTCTGCAGGACAAATTCCTTTTTATATGTGACTACACTACGAAAAATGTAGACAAGTATTACAATAAAAACTTGGAAATTGTTTTAAATCTACTTTGAGCTTTACAGTCTGCAAAATAAAAAGTCTGAAAAGGAATTGTAAAAATTGCTGGGGGGGGGCGGGGAGGGAAGAAGAGAAAAAAGATTTCTCACAACATGGAATATTAGCCCATCTCAGATTTGTCCTGTAGAATACCTTTATATAGCATCCACACAATGATGAGTCCATTTTGATCACTGGTAGTCAGTTTCTGATACTGTTCGTTCCATGTCACCACTTGCACAGAACCTAGAAAGTTATACTTTTTTTTATTTATACCATATAAATACGTTAATAAACCCCAGCACATCCAACTTCATCAACCTAGAGCTTTTCAGAAATTTGCACTGCTATGATTTAGTTTTAGACATTCTTTCCGTATTGCTCATTTCCTCTTTCAAAATTCTGCTAAACAGCTCCTTGTACTTCTGTATTCACCCACTTGAGTAACATCCTCTCCCAATTCTGCTCAGAATATTGCTTCAACACACAAAAACCAAATCATAGTTTTGCGGTTTCTGACATCCTCTGACATGTTAGTCTGGGAAGCTGACAAAATTTTACTCTCATTAGAAGTTTTGGTTTTTTTCTTCCTCTTAGTGTTTTGATCCTCAGTAGCACTGCACTTTTAAAACAAAAATCTCCCTCACAATTACCAAAGAGAGCACTCTACACACAGTTCCTTCAGACCCTCAAGTCTCATATGGGATCTTATAATAAACAGCCAAATAAATATTTGACTTGACTTGAAACACCTTCAAACCATTTCTAAGCAGCATTTTATTTCATCACTTCAACACTGGATATGAACTTGGCCGCTTCAAGCATCACACTCCTTCGTGTCCTCACCAGTAGTCATTCATTTCCTCTGTATGCTTTCCATTTTTCAGCATTTCAGTCATGAACAAATGCAATCAGAGATACCCTGAATGTTGGGGATTTTTGAAGATAACAGTAATCTATTCCAGAATTGAAGACATCCATTCAAAATATCCACTAAATCAATTCCTCACAATTCATTTTTTGGATCATATTTAACCAGGCCCCTGAAATACCCTGACTGTTGGCAGGTTCCAACTGCAAATCCTCATAAAAGGACCGTTTATTTAAATAATGTAAGGATTTTAGCATTCTCTTCATATCCCATTGTCCACGGATGAAGATCATTGCATGCAAGGATTTAATTCCTCCCATTCTAATTTCCCTGCATTCTATTTTTACTTTCACACATTATCATTCTCTAGCTTGTTTTCTAACCTCTCTAAACTTTGTCTGTGTACTATACTGCAGTCTACATTACACATTCTGTAGTTTGTCAATAGAGGGAAAATGCAGATATATTTAAGACAGAGATTAGGTTTACTGAACTAACTTTGATTTCTTCAGAAGTAAACATAAAGCTACCATCTCATAGACACTATCAAAAAACCATAGGCTTATCTGCATATGTGTTGCTAGAAGAAAAAGCTTAAGAAGGCTTTTAGTCTCAGTCCTCATCTTAGCTCATCGTACAGATTAAAACTTTCTATATAGTGTAAGAGAAAATTGTTCTTTTTAAAAAAAAAAAAACACACACAGAAGATAATTGTTTCTTTAACTCAGCAATTCCAGCATCAAGGGCCCATCAATTTAGCTTTTCTCTTCTGCTATAAAGCATTCTTTGTCTGTCATCTTCCAAGGCAGTATGTGTATAAATGTATGAGAGCAAGTGTATCTTATCATGATCTTTTATGTAAATACCTACAAATATATTCCAGCCCCACACAACTGATCAGCACTTCCACATTAACCATACTGAAGTCACAGATAACAAGTATGATACCAGCAGCACTGCACGTAAAAAAAAAAAAAATAATCCGTCTGTAATATAACATGAACAACAGCATCATCCACTTAAATAGGAATCAATACTTCCTTCTCAGGATGGGGACCAAATGGGGACCAAATAATTTGGAAAAAGCAAAACCTGAGGTAATACAAAATACAAGTTAGGCTGTAATGTCAAAGTTTGCACACTTAACCTTGCAAAATCCATAAGCAAACTTTAAATCGTAACAGACAGATCAGAGCTTGGTTCGTGCAGCATGCATCCTGCATCATGCATACCGTATCAGCCAGGAGGACTGAGGTAAGGCTGATCAGTTTGATTCTCAACTCAGTAATTCACTCACAGATCATGAAAGATTGACTGTGGGCCTTTCATCAGATAACTTGGTAAAGATAGATAGCCAAGCTGTTACATACCCGAGTTGAATGCTGATAATCTTTATTTCAGGCTGATAATAAAAAGTGATAGCAAAACTACTGTATCAACTTCACAAAATCTTGTATTTCTTTTACTCTAATCAAAGGTACATTAAATGCCCAAAGACACTCACCACTATGACCTTCAAGAGTTTGATTCACGGAAAGATTGCTAGGAGCTGCAAGTCCCTTTATTTTTGCTTCATCTAAAAATAACAAAAATAGCTATAAAATAAACCTAATAAAGCATACGTATGACTGTCTCTATCAATACTGCAGCTCTAATCACTACTTAGATAGATAAAATTACTTCACCTAAAAGTAAGTAAATTGTAACTGCAAGGATGAATTTTCCACCCCTCAGTTCTATGTGTTTGCTATTCACATCTGTCATCCAAATTCACATACTCTTTATGGTCTAGCAGTTTTTCAGGAAAAAAAACAACAAGAAAACAACAAAAACCCCACAACAGCAACAAAAACCATGGCTATCACATTTTGTTATATGCAGAAAAAAGTTTGGAAGAATTTGAAAAAATGTTAATTTTACTTTTCTTGGAAAATATTTATTTAAGAAAAATATACAGCTTTCTCCCTAAAATAATGAAGATGGTAGAGAACATTCAAACAAAAAAAATCAAGAAATAATGAAATAAATTCCAGAATAAACTGGAAGAACAAGAATGAAACGTATGCCCTGAAACGTATGCCCTGAAAAAAAAGAAGCACTGAAGAAAACTTCAGCAGGTATAGCAGATAGATAAATTACATGTGTGCCATCTAAGACGAGCTGGAGAAAAAGTGTTCAAAAGAAAGTGACAGCACATCTGATGTTTATGCAAATACATAAATATCTACGTACAGATTTAAAACATATGCAACATTATCAATTAACTTGTGGAAGGAGTTATGCTCTCCGAATACTGCAGTGTGGTGCATTTTGTCCCTAAAAAGGGGAAAAAAAAAATGTCACATTTACCTGTCTGTGTTTCTAATTTTAAAACTTTCAGTAATCCATCCTCTCCACCACAGGCTATGAAACCTTGATCCTTATTCCAGGAAATACATCTTAATCGAATATTACCAGGAATTGCAATCTGAAAAAGAAGTATTTTGTATCTCTATGTAGTTCTAAAAATCACATTTTATTTTAAAAATGCTCTATTTGAACACCTCAAAGACTCCTAAGACAGCACATAAGGGAAGTTTATTTCTATCAAAGGGTCAGTACATGCCAAAAGAGACCGGAGACAATTAGAATTACAAGCCCTAGTGAAACCGTGCAACAGAACACTGCAGAGAACATATGCAGTCCCTAACGACAGGACATCTTCACGGGCGTGCGGGGAAGGCGCCACGAGCAACCGAAGAGGCGAGAGGGATCACGCAGTGCGCAGGGCTTCGCCACGAGCCGCCCTCCCGCTGAGGCGCCGCGGCCGGGCTCTCCCGGGGCAGCACTCGCTTGGGGGGCGGCTGAGGAGCAAGGAGACCCCGCGCCCCGGGGCCCGGCCGAGGGGGCGCGCAGGACGGCGCGGGCGGCGCCCTGGGCAGCGCCGAGCGGCCCCTCAGCGCCCCGAG
>VZTV01058600.1:0-20869 GCA_013400875.1 Anhinga rufa | reverse complement strand
TCCTGCCCCGGAGCCGGGGACCCCCGGTGCTGGCGGGGGGGGCTCTGTCCTGACCCGGAGCCGGGCACTGGCTGGCAGCGGGTCCGGCCACGTCGGGGCCGGGCTTTCGCTGGGGATGGAGGTGATGAAGGTGATGGGGGAGATGAAGGACATGCCCCGGTCCCCCCTGGCTTTTGTTTCTCCGCTCCCGGAGGGGGCAGCCCAGGGAGGGGAGCCCCGTTGGGGCGCCCAGTGCTCTGCGCCTTCCCCAGCGAGTCCCACCAGGACCCCAGCAAGGTGGAAGCCAGCATCGCCCACCTTCCTCCTCCTTTTCCAGGCCTGTGTGGGTGCTGCAGGGCTGCCTTTGAGCAGATTCTGCCCCCCCACCCCGAATGTCACTGCGTCCCCTCTCCCCTGCCCCAGTTGGCTGAGGGTGGGACTGGGACCATGAGTGGGACTGGGAGCTCTGGGCAGCCCCACATTCAGGGCTCAGCCGACACGGGTGTCCCCGTAGCCACCCCGCTGGCCGCGCTGGAGCTGCTGGAGCCGCTGTAGGGCTTTTAATCCACCCTGCAGCCAGAGCCCACCGGGTCCACGCACAACCCGGCCACATCCTGCTGCGTTCCCAGGCAGGACGTGGCGCAGAGGTCTCGAGCAAATCCTAATTTTCATGGTCTGTTCGTGGGTTTCTCGTCCCTCCTGCTCCTCTCCGTGATGAATTCCCGCTCCCAGCTGCCTGTTTTGTTCCTGGCTCTTGTGCCAGCGTCTCTCCTGCATCCTCCTCCTCAGCCCTCTGTGTTTCTTCTCCCGTGGGTGGCTCTGCCAGGGCTCAGGGTGTTCGTACCAGGGACTGCGCAGGGCTGGAGTCAGCCTTTGCCCTGAATCAACTGTCCTCTGGAGAAAGGAAACCAGCGGAGGGTTGAAACCAAGTTCCTCATCCTACAGAAAAGGAGAAGGAATCGAACCCACTTGTTTTGGGATGGGAGCTCAGTGCCGGGTGGCACAAAGGGAGAGCATCGCCCTCTGCTTTGAGCTGAGCCGTCCCTACGGGAAAATTAAGTTTTCGGCTACAGCAGGCTTTTTCCTGCAATGGTGCTTTCAGACGATGTGGAACGGAGACGTGTGAAAATGAAAGGTATCCAAGATAAGGGGCTGGACAAGCTTCCCATTTCACAGTGGGTTCCCACCGTCTCCTTACTTGGGAAACTGGGAAACTACCAAAGCGACTTCATCAGGCAATTCCCTCTTTGTCTCCTTTCCCCCTGTTAAAAAAAAAAATAAATTAAAAAAATCAATATTCTGGAGAAAGAGAGCAAAATCCCTAAAAATTCAAACTGGATTTCCAAAGTGACAACCTTCTGAAACATTTCCGTTGGAATACGGAGCTGCAAAGTGCAGGGAAGGGGGGGAAGACGCTGGGCTCGCCTCTTGAACAGAGCCCCAGAGCTGGTGGTTTCCTTCTGGGATGGATTCTGGTGCACAGGACCGGGGAGGGATGGGAGCTGCAGGCAGGGATGCTGCGTTAGGGGTAGGTGCCCAAGGGTGGAGTGAAAGCAAGCCTCAGACTGCAGCCTGGAGGGGTTCTGGAGCGGATCTGCAGCTGTTTCTGGGCTGCAAAAAGCGGGTGCAACCCTGTGGTCCCTCCAGGACGCTGGCAGGAGGTATCTGGACCCGCTGCACCCTGGCTCAGCCAGACCCATTTGTTCTTCCCGAAGAGGGTCCTTCACCACCTTCACCCACCAGATTTCCGAGCATCTGACAGACCCCTATTGCTCTGCCGAAGAGTTAATTGGGGCCGCATGGTCCTCTGGGGATGCGATGGCTGTGCGCAGCAATTAACACCCTAATCCAGCCCGCAAGCCCCATCACGCATATTAAAAGTGGGATTTTCCTCCTGGGGTGGACAGGGGCAGTGGAGCCGCGGCTCGGGCAGCACACTTTCAGCAAAGCTGCTTAGATGCTAAGCTTTATTAAATGAGTCAGGCACGATGACAGGATTTGGGGGGCTGATTAACATGAAACCCAGGTTTGTGCGGTGTGACTGGGTTTGTTGTGGCAGAGGGAAACGAAGGTTCAAGCAAATGTGCTCAGGTTAGAAGAGCTCAGGCAGGAAAATCTCCAGAGGCCGCTCAGCAGAGGACCTTTACTTTCAGGCTCCCTTTTGCAACCGCAACGTGACAATCAGGGTTGAAGCCACGAGGGGAGGGACTCATGAGTGGGAATAACCCCAAAATTGAATTGTTGGAAGCCCTGAGCCCTGGAAAAGAGCTGCTGGGCCCCAAGGAGGGGCCTCAGTGGCTCCCAAAAAAATCCACCAGAAATTATTGTAGATCGATAAATAGGTAGGTGATGGATAAATAGATTCTGTAGGTACCATTGGTAAGCAGACAGCAGTTGATGCCTCTGGAAGATGGTTTTGACCTCGGTTCCTAACGCCCTCAGCATGTTGAGGGGCTCTTCTGCTGGAATTCATTAACATCCCCTTGTCCCTTTGTTGCAGAGATCAGAGATGACCAAGACATATGCCAAGCCCAAAGAGATGGCGGAGCTTGTGAGCACCCAAGCCTGGATGGACGAAACGCTGAGCTCTAAAGATGAGCTGAAGGAAGAGGGCGGCAGGCAAGGTCCTTTTGGATTGATGTCTGGCTTGAATGAAGAGCACGACAGCATTGAGGAAGAAGAGGAAGAAGAGGACGATGGGGAAAAGCCGAAGAGAAGAGGACCAAAGAAGAAGAAAATGACCAAGGCGAGGCTGGAGCGGTTCAGGGCCCGGCGGGTGAAGGCCAACGCCCGGGAGCGCACGCGGATGCACGGTCTGAACGATGCTCTTGACAACTTGAGGAGGGTGATGCCCTGCTACTCCAAGACTCAGAAATTGTCCAAGATTGAGACACTGAGGCTTGCAAGGAACTACATCTGGGCTCTGTCTGAGGTCCTCGAGACGGGGCAGACTCCTGAAGGTAAAAGCTTTGTGGAGATGCTCTGCAAGGGGTTGTCCCAGCCCACCAGCAACCTGGTGGCTGGCTGTCTGCAGCTGGGACCGCAGACCTTGTTCCTGGAGAAGCATGAAGAAAAGTCCCCGGTGTGTGAATCGGCCATATCCAGCCACTCCTTCAGCTACCAGTCCCCAGGGCTCCCAAGCCCACCCTACGGGACCATGGAAACACATCTGCTGCATTTAAAGCCTCCGACCTTCAAGAGCCTGGTGGATGCTTCCTTTGGAAACCATCCCTCTGACTGCACCACTCCCCCCTATGAGGGTCCCCTGACGCCGCCCCTGAGCATCAGCGGGAACTTCTCCTTGAAGCAAGATGGGTCTCCAGACCTGGATAAATCCTACACCTTCATGGCCCACTATCCCTCAGTCAGCCTGGCTGGAGCACATGGACATGCCTCTCACTTCCAAAACACAGTGCCCCGCTACGAGATCCCCATAGACATGAGCTACGAGTCCTACCCGCACCACGTGGCCGGGCCTCAGCTCAACGCCATCTTCAATGAGTAGCAAAGCAGAGTTAGACCCAAATCCTTGACGCAGAGAGAAGTTCAGCCGCGTCGTGGAGCTGTTTCTAGAACGGACACAACTGGAGCGAGGATATTGCTGCTGCGGGGTGAGAGACTTCCGAGCATCTCTGCAGGACATCGCTGTGGAAGGTTGAGCTGGGCCTCCGGTCCTCTCCCAGCAGGTCTGCGCTGGTGCCACCTTGCTGATTTCTGAGCCGCGTGAACCCTTCCCGACAGCTGAACGCTGAGCTGCCACCTCCAAAAGCTGAGCCGATGCCTCCCGCTCCCTCTGCCCCAGAGATGCTCATGAAGGTGGCTTCACCCTGCGGGACTTTCTGCCTGAACGCACTCCAGCACTTGGGATCGTCCATTGCCAAGACATTGCGGCTCCTTTTCCTCCCTCCCTGGGCTGGTGGGCACACCGCTGTCTCGCATGGTGGAGACAAGCCCCTCCTGCCCCTTGGGATGACCCTTCCACACGCTCTGATGTGGCCATGGTTTTCTGAGTCCAGCCACGGCCAGGCGGGCTGGCAAAGGTGGGAATGATCTGGACCACTTGCAGAAGACCGACACGGTTGCTCCTTCTTGAAGCTTCCCACCCAACGGAATACCTTATCTGTGCTGCCACCGCATCACCCAGGGATGGCATGGTCCAGCCAGGCTCAGAGCTTCTCCATGATGGTCCCTCCGCCGCTCTCCTCCTGCGCTGAGCCCTGCTGCCCGTCCTCTCCCGAGCCTCAGACCTCGCCCGTGACCTACACCAGCATGAGTTTATCAGCACACGGATCTCGAAGCCTCGTAAAGGGACTGTTGATCTTTCAGAGCACAAATATCCTGGCTGGAAGAGGAGCTCTCAGCTGAACCCTTGCTCCTGACTAGGGCCACGTCTTCTTACGGTTTGTAGGGTTATTTATCACGATCAGTGTCCTGAAGACATCCTGCCAAAAGAAGTGTGTCTTAATTTCCCATTTTATTTATTATTTACTGTGTGTGGGGGTCTAATTTATTTCCTTCCATTTTACATGAAATGTGGAATGTGCTAAATAACCTCCTCATTTTTCCAGTTGACTTCCAAGTGCTTAGTTGGAGTTAGCTTTGTGGAGACGTGTGGTTTTTGCAGTGCTGTTGCTCCAGGATTATTTATTAGCCATTATTTATTTAATTTATTTTCTTCCTGCCCTCACGGTCTATTTTCTGGTGATGAAACCAAGTATTTAACCAAGAGGTTACATATTTAATGTTGAACTACATATCTAACATTGCCATTTCTTGGATTTTGGAGGCTGAGCGTGCCCGGCAACTCCCAACTCGTCCCTTCTATTTCTATATGAGCAATAACTTTTAAAGGCTATGCAAGTATTTTTGTTTTCAAGAAAATCCAGGCAACTATTTTTGATGTCCCACTGGCCTTGTGAGCCCGGCTGGCCAAACCTCCCTGTTTTGCAGAGGTGTTTTGTATAGAGTTGGGAATTTGGAGATGACTCGAGCTCCGGAGGTCCCTGCCCAGCCCCTGGGTCCTGGGGCTTCTTCCCTTTTGTACCGAAAGCAAATGTTTATCCTTTTGTAAAGAAAGCAGAATTGGGTTTTTAGCTCAAATAAAGTTGTGGTCTTCTTTCAAGCAGCATCGCCCAAGGGCTGTCGTCTCCGTTTCTGTGGTCTTCAACATGGTGGTGGTGGTGAGGGGCTGCCTGGGGGGAACCAGAGGATCCAACCCGCCCTGTGCTGGGGTCCAGCTGGGATCCCTGACCCTGGGGCTGGGCTCCATGGGCTGCTGCTGGTGGCCAGTGCTGGTCCCGTGGCCAGCGCTCCCTGGGAAGGGACTCCCTCGGAAGGTCATCTCCAGAGGCATGGGGAGGGTGGGTGGTGGGCTCGGCGGAGGGGCGAGGGTGGGTGCGTTTAACATGGAGCTGCTGCTGGCTCTGCCCTGGGGTTCTGCCTGTCCGGCCACGGCGTTCATGGGGTGCGCATCGCGAGCACACGCACGCACACGCGTGTAGATACGCAGGCAAGCATGCACGTAGTTACACGCGTGCTGCCCCAGACACGCAGGCACGTGTGCGCCCATATGGCCGTGCCCTACAGGCGTGCACACACAAACGCCCCACGCACGTGTGCAGACAGCCCTTTGCACGCCGGTGCGCCGCGCACACACGTGCCGATGCATTGCCCCGCGCAGGTCTGCGCGTGCCCACGCTCTCGTGAGCGACGCACGAGCGCGCACCGGGAGATGCGCCCGTGCAAGCGCTCGCACGCGCGGGTCAGCTCTGCACCCGTGGCCGTGCAGAGGCACCGGGACACATCCTGCTTGTTCCATGGACGGCAGCATCGTGCCTACGCAGGCGTCCTGACTTCACCCTGCCTAAGCCATCGCCCCTGCTGAGAGCTGGGGCGTGCGTGACCCGGCTCCCGCAGCACCCACGAGTCCTCATTTCCCAGCTGCGCTAAAAACCCGAAACAGCTTCTGGCTGCTGTCGGGGCCTCTCCTCGCGCGGGGACCCCACGCTCCACGTGTCCTCGCACACCTCAGTGCCTCTCCGTCCCCCAGCCCCGCGCGCCGGCTGCTGCCGGGGGTCCGGTGGGAGCTGCCGAGCGCCTCGTCCCCGCAAGCTGTGCCCTGCACGTGGCTGCCGCTGCCCCACGCGGGGCGAGGGCGGGGGGCTCTCTGGGGGGACCCGCAGCTGCAGCCACGCTGCAAAGGGCTGGGGGAGATGCTGCGGCCCTGAGCGGGGACAGGGCTGAGCCGCACGGGAGGCTGGCGAGGAGAGGAGACCTTGTGTGTCCCCCGAGCAAGCGGGGAGCCACCGCTTTGGGGAGCGGGCTGGGCTGCGGACGCACCTACCTGGGGATGGGTCTTACCCTGGTCTGTACCATGGGCTGGAGAGACCCTTCCCAGCATGTATGCACAACATATATATGCCCGTCTGAAACACTCCAACGCTCACACGCGTGCGCACCCAGGGAGAGGTACGAGCATCAGTAAGGAGGTACGGCACCTGTGCGTGCACACACAGACTCGCAACCCTCCTGGACGGCTCTGCGCTGCATCCCTAAGGTCGGGCACAAACGTGCGGGCGAGCACGCCAACCCCCCCCCACCTTCCTTACACCCCCACCCCGGACACCTACGGACACGCACACGTGTGCACACACCCGCAAACACACAGCCGATGGCAGCGTGACCCCCACAGCGATGCTCTGGGAGCAGGGGGGGTAAGGACAGCGGCCGGCTGCCCGCTGCTGCTCAGGGTCCAGCTGTGCCCCTGGCCCCCCCCCGGCCCTTCACTCGCTGGCTAGTGGCCAAGCCCTGCTCGGTGCCAGGTCCCCCGGGGTGCCTGTGTGCCCGACAGCAGGGGAATCTCCCCTTCCAGCAGCCCCAGCCTGTGCCAAGAGGGCAAGGAGCCGTGCCAGGCTGGGGCAAATGCTGCCCTGCTCCTGCGCCGGCCCCCGCGGGGCTGCTGTGTGTGCACGGGCGTGCGAGAGCACAGCTGGCCCCTGGTTCGCGTGTGTGCGGGGGGCAAGGGAATACCCCTGTGGGTGCGCTCCACGGGGAGCTCTGGGGTCGTGGCTCCACGGGTTGGCACTGCTGAAGCTGCTGTGATGGGGAGGAGCTGAGAACTGGCGCGCTCGCTGCACCACACGCTCCCCAGCACCAGCACAGCCTGGGAGATGATGGGGCAAGTCCCTTTTATTCCCCCACTGGGGTGGCTCAGGTGGGGTCCCTCACCACCCCACGCCTTGGTGGGTGCCCGCAGCCCCACACCACCCACCTTTTTCCAGCGTGGGGGGAGGCTGGGAGGGGTCCCGCGGCTGGGGGGGAGAGGAGATGGGGCAGGCAGGGTCTGTGTGATGGGAAGGGCTCCTGGGGAGGCAACACAGCTTCTCACCGGCTCTAGTGAGGACCCACAGAAACGCTGGGGACGCGTGGGCGCCCAGGAGCTGAGCCCTGCAAGTCGAGTCCATCAGCTGCACTTACGCAGCCGTAGTGACTAATTAACGTCTAGGACAAAGGAGCCCTGGTTAAAAACGCTCCCTTCCCCATATGATGATCCTGAGATTTGAGGATGCTCTTTCCCCTGGAAGAAGGACCAGGGATGCTGGAGCAGGTATCGGTCCATCGTCTCATGCTCCAGCTCCCGCGTCCCCAGCTGCTGGGTGAGTTTTGGATGCGGTGCAGAGACGGCTCCGGACACCTCCGGACTTCTACAGCTTTGCTTTAACTCCACAGGGTCTCCATCTGGGCCCATGTGGAGGTTGGCTTGGATGGCAGAGCAGCCCTTCCAGCCTCCCTCTGGCACCCCAGAGGCCAGCCCCGTCCCTGGGGGGGCTAGCTGAAAACCAGGACTCTTTTTTTAATGATACTGGAAGGAAAAAGCCAGCCAGGGAACGCGCGAGGTGAAGGAGGACCATCAGAGCTGAAAAGGCCAGCTGGGAACGACCTCCTATGCTGTTCTTCACCGGGCAGGTGGAGAAGACCCCAAGGTAGGGATGCTTTGCCCCCCATCCCATATGGGGCATTCCCATGGGTGTCCAGCACCAGCTGGGCACGTGGCTCGGTCGACAGTGGTGGTGTCCATGGAAAAGCCTCAGCTGGGAACAACTCTTCACTCTGAGGGTCCTGGCTCCAAGTCGCCCTGGTTTCCACGGTGGGGTGGGAGTGTCCGGAGCTGTATAATTGCTAAGTCTTTTTAAACCCCAGATTTTAAAGCTGTAATTCTGATATTGTTTGTAATCTGATAACACTGTGAGCCACTGAGCTCCTAATGTGCCCAGCTTGGGAAACCACAAGGATTTTCCCACTAAGCCGAAATATCAGACTGTTGATTCTTGAGTTAATCGTCTTTTCCCCCTTGGGGAACATCAGATTTTGGCAACTAACTTTCTTGCTGATTAGTGCGGGCCGGTGGGAGAGGAGCTGCGCATGGTCCCGAGATGATCAATGTGGTGGCGCTATCTTTGACCCTGGGGAAACTGGGATTTGCCAGGATGCAGCTTGTCTGCACCCACCAGGCATTCACTGAGGGTTAAATTGAGCTTGTGCAAATCCGTGACCCTCAGGCTCACACCGTGAGTGGCAAACCAACCCATCATTTGCATGTTTGCAGTCTCCAGCACCGGTGTCTTCTTTCCATGAGTCCAAGCTTTTGCTCCTGGACATGGCTATGCAGGCGAGTAACTCCTGTGCACGGGGTGTCCCCATTCCTGCACCATCCAGCACCCTCCAGTCCATCCGCCCAGCATCCCACCAAGCCCTGGAGCGGTGTGCGTGCGGCGCCGGCCACCCAGGTCCTTGGAGCATGGGACTGGGCAGCATCGCAGCACAGGAGATGGATCCCCTTGGACATGCTGTGGGGATGGGTGCCTGGGAGAAGAGCCTGGCCACCCTTAGCTGCAGTGCCCCAGCCAGCATGTCCCGGGCTGGGGTGTCCTGTGAGCTTTCAAAGGCTGCACCTCATCCATCTAATGGGATCCGTGGCTGCCCCACCACCCCGCTACACCCCCTGCACCCTGCCTGGGCCAGGGGACCCAGGGGAGGGCAAGGTCCCCTTCGCACATCCAGCCTGGCGGAGATGGGACTGGCCTTCCCGTCCCGCCGGCTCCTCCGGAGCCTCCCGCCAGCACCGGGCGGGTAATTCGCACAAATCCCGGCGCTGGCTCCGCCGAGCCCCTAAGCTCTTTGCCGCTCTCCAGATCAGCCGCGGTTCAATCTGTTTGCAAAGCTGTACAGAGTGTTTACGCAGCAGGGACCGGTCCAGGGGATTAGGGGAAATGCTCCCCCGGCATCTGCTCAGTCCAGCCGCGGCCAGCGCCGGAGCATCCCTTGCCTTGGGGGGCCATCCCAGCTCTCCCAGCCTTCCCAATCCCCACCCTGCCATGGGATCCAGGGAGTGCGCTGGCTCCAAAGGTGCTGTGGGTCCTTCCTGGAACCCAAAGAGATTCTGCTGCTGGCAAAGGGTCCCACTCATAGCAGGGACCTCATGGTCTTACCCTGGAGCTGTTGTGGGACCTGATGGGCTGGCTGACCCCAAGGGGAGCTCAGAGCAACGAGGGACTGTCATGCAGCTGGGAGAGGGGTCACCCCCCTCTCTGGAGGGTCACCCCACCTCTCTCCCTGGACTCTAGGGAGCCTCAGGACATCCCTGACTGATGAACCCTGGCAATACTAACCCCGTGCCAGCTTCCAACAGCAGAAGGGCCTCTCTGGCAGGGTCCCCTCCTTCCTGAGCCCCTCGTTGGTGTCCAGAGCTGAGCCAGAGTGTGATCACCATGCAGAGAGAAGGGGATGCAGATGCCACCATGAACTGAGCCTTACCCTGGCTGGCCTTGCAGGGAGTGGTGGCTGGCGTGAGGGAGGACCACGGGCTCCGTTTGGAGGATGCCACATGCAGCACTTCAGCCTTCTCCCCCTCTTCCACCTTCTGCCCTGGTCTGGAAGCCTCAGAGATCATGTTTGAGGGATGTTCCTGGGGTGTCGCTTGAACCTGAGCCGTGGTTCTCCAGCAGAGCGGATGGAAAACACTTGGGCCACCGGCAGAGCTTGCGGGGACACGGCTGCTCGTCCCCAAGCTGTGCCAGCCCGCAGCCGTCCCACAGCCTGCTCTGCTGAGGGCTGCGGTCACCGGCCGGGCTGCTGTTGGGCAGTAAATGATGTACTGCAAGAGCAGAGCGTGTTGATGTCCTGCACACAAGGATTTGGGCTTCCCAGCAAGGGCTGGCAGCCTGAGACATCCCAGCGTCAGCCTGTGGGAACAGGCAGCCCCGCTGCTGGCGCTGGGCTGGGACCAGGGCTGCGCACCCCATCCCAGTCCGTCGGGACTGGTGGCAGCGCGGGCAGGGACAGGCAGCCCTGGGCAATCCTCAGAGCTCACGCTGGCATCTGGGTGGCACCGGGCATTTCATTCAGCCCCTTCCCTGGCTGAGACTTGGGAGACGGCAGCTGCCATGCACTGGCCAGCACGCACACACAGCGCTGGCTTGGGTTGGGGTTTTTTTTTTTATTATAATACAAGTTCAGGAACCTCCCAGCTTAATCCCCACCAGATAAACTAACAGCGGAGAGATTTGGAGTTATTGACGAAGTCTTGCTGCTCGGGCGAGATTAGAGCTCGGCTTAATCTTGTAGCAGGAGGGTTTGGGGACGGTTTAATCAGAATTTGTACAGGAATAATCCTGTCTTTAAACTCGTCCCCGGCCCAATCCCTCCCAAGTTGTAATCAGGCAGGAACCTCTCAGATGAAGAGGCCTTGGGGGGTATTTCCAGCCCAAGTGATGCAGGAGGAGTCCCAGGGATGAGAGCCAAGGGCACGCAGGTGCTGAAGACCCCGCACGCACCCACCCACGGCGCTGCCACCTCCTCTAGCCATTCCCGGAGGGGGAAACTGAGGCACCGATCCCAGCAAACCCCGGGGCTCCGATTCTCTCTCTCCCCATGTGTGGTGACTCGATATGGGTTTCTGCGAAGGATTAAGCGTGCTGGGTTCAGCCACGTGCCCACGGGGTACCCAAACCAGTGTCAGCCCTGGAGGTACCTGGAGGCTGAGGGCGACACTGGGATGTCCCTTGGCCAGGAAAGCATGAAGCCCCCCTGGGTGATGGAATGGGCACCGAAAGGCGGGTGGCACCAGGACCAGCCCAGCCCTCAGGACTAACCCAAAGCTGGGGGCTCATCCTGCCTCCCGCAGCCCCACGGTGCTCCAGGTGGGGTCCTGAGCAAGCAGCCATGCTGGGTGGGCTATCGGAAGGAGATCTGCCGGGCAAGCAGCCCTGCACAAACCCCACCTAACTCCCAAATAAAATTTAGATCACCGGCAAACGAGACTGCAACCAGCACTGAGAGGGCTGGGTGCACGCTTTTGCCCTCCGAGCCCTGCCACGGGTGCTGTAGGCTGCTCCCTTAACCGTACCGTGCCTCAGTTTCCCCCCCACCCCCGGCTGCCAGGATCAGTGGACCCTTGTGCAGCGCCAGCGCCCGGCGGGGATGCGGCTGCTTTTGTGCCGTGCCGGCTCTTTCAGGGAGCACAAAGACGGGACACGGCGGCACAGATGGACCCTTTCAGAGGGGAGCGGGCTCCTTTCTCCGTCTGCCGCCGGGCTCTGCCTTCCGTCGCAATCCCCCTTAATTGAATCCGCACTTTCATAGCTCATTACCCCCCTGATGGATTGGATTAGCCCGGGCTGCAGCTCGCCAGCCTCTGCGGGGAACAGTTGGCTGCTCGGCGTCCCCGCGGGGAGCAGGAGAAAGGTGCGGAGGGGGCCCAGCGGGCTCCCGGCCGTTAGCTGAAGCTCGGGGGCAACGGACGCGACCTTGGCTTGCCTCTCCAACCGCCGGACCCAGCTGTGGTCCGGCAGCACAGGCATCCCAGCCCGCTCGCTGTGCCACGGCCGGGGTGGAGGCAGTGCGGGCAGTGGGTGCGTGGTCCTCGCCGTGCTCCCACCCTCTGCCCCGCAGGCTGTTGGACACCCCCAGGTGAAACGCTGTAGTCTTGTTTTTCCCCGGCGGTATTTATTTGAACATCGGAAGAGCATCCCTGGGATGGCAGGGATGCAGGAGGGATGCAGGAGGGATGCGGAGGCGGGGGGGGCAGCTCTGGATTGGGGCATCAACAACCTAAACCTGCGTCTCGGGTGACTTTTGGCAGCACAAGCGGAGAGGGGGCTCTGCCACCCCAAACGCGGGGCAGGACGCCGGCACGCGCCGATCCCCCCTGCCGCCGCCGCCGCTCGCGTGTCCATATGGGCTAACGGCCGCTGCCGCGGCGGCTCGTGGCCCCGCTCGCTCATTAACCTCTGCTCCGGGGGTGAGCCCCCAGCCCAGCCGCCAGCGATGCTCCGCGCCCCCTCCCCGGCTGCTCGGGGAGGGGGCTCTGCTCTCCCCCATCCCTTTCGTCCTCAGGATGAATCACTGTAAAAGGAGGATTTACCGTACCTCAACCCTGGCTGGCCTCCTACCCCGACCGCGGCAGGGCTCAACCCATCTCCGCTGCGTCCCCGGGTGGGCTGGGGGAGAAGGGGGACGCTGCCCCGGGGTCCCTTCCAGCCGGTTGCTCACGGAGCCTGCCATGCAAGCGTGGGCTGGGCTGTTTTGGGTCTTTTCCTTGGTTAACTTGTGCTCAGGGCTGGGACAGAGGGTTTCTGAGCCACCTCGCAGTTTCCCATACGCAGGACATACGCAGCTGAGCGTCGCAGCCGCGCGCTGAGCCGTGCTGGGGATGGGGCAGAGTGGGGGGCTCATCGGTGGGGGGCATTTCTGTCCCCCTTAAAGCCTTGAGCCCCGGCAAAGGGAGGTGGCCGTATCCACTCCGGGCTTTTTGTAGGAGCACCCCAGCAGTGCTTCTCCAGCGGCCGGCAGCGAGGAGGGGTGCTGCCCAGGGTGCGGGAGCAAGCTGAGGGTCAGGGCCGTACATCCAGATGGAGACCCCATCCTGCCAGCTCACACATCTGATCGCAGCGGATAAAAAAAGTGCCCACGGCATAAATGGTTTAGCATATTCCCCTCTGCATCCTCATCCTCTTAGCAAAAGGTATAGCCGGGCACTCCCGGCAGGCTCTCCTACCAGATGTGGCCAGAGTCCCATCGGGGTAGTTAGTGCCGTATCGTTTACGGGAGGGGATTAGAGAGCCTCCACTTAGAGTCACAGTCCCCAAGGCCTCTCGGATTAGGATATAATGCAGGAGGCTTTGCCTTACGGGGGCTCAGATGGAGCTGTAACCCTCTTCATCCTCACTTTGCAAAAGCTCTAATGGCCGGGAGCTGGTGGTGGTGCCCAGGGCTGTACCCAGAGCCTTCAGTTGTAATGCCTGGGCTGCCATGGTCCGTGCCAGGATAAATCCTGGAGGGATCTCTTCAGAAAGCTCAGCTATTTCCAAGGGTGAGAACAAAGTGAGACCCAGCGGATGAGCTGGGGCAAGGACCTGTGGGTGATAGAGCATCCCTCCACCCAAGACCCGGCATTTTCAGCATCTCTCCTTCAAAATGTGGGGGACCTCTCCTGCCTCTCCCAGGGCAGTTCACCTTGCCCTACCTTGCCAGGGGTAGGCGAATGATTCGGGCACACACATGCAGGCGTCCTGGGAGATGCTCGGGCTGTCCCACCTGGCCTCCAGCAGCCTCTCCAGAGGAGCGTGGGTCTGCAAGCCCTGGGGATGTCTCCCAGCACCCCGGGTATCTCAAAGGGAAGCCCTCCTTGTCCCAGTGTCTGCACGCTGGCTCATCCAGGTGTGGTTCACCTCGGCCTCACGTAAACCTCAATGTAGGGAGCCCAAACCAGGCTCCAGGGATGGCCGAAGTACTGCTGCCCCTGGGCTGGCAGGGCAGAGGAGGGATGCTGCGACGGCCAGCCTTTCATTTCTCCTCCTCCCGGTTCTCTGTGCCCAGCACAGCATGGGAAAACATGGGAAAAACACCCTGCTTGTGCGAGCGGCTCAGAATCACACCTGCAGAGCTGTGCCTGGCGTCCGACTGTCCTAATATTGGCGTAAGTCAGGAGCATCAACACTGCAGGGCCAAAGGAATGCTCCCTGGAGGTTTTCGGTCCTGGCTGGCCCGGATCAGGCAAAGAAGCCCAAGCCCTGGCCCTGGTTTGCAGGGGGTTGCTGCACCCCTCCTGCCTGCAAGGAGGGGGCACGCCTGGCCAGACAGTTTTAGGGGGAGCCAAGGGGATAGCCCAACCCTCCCTCCATGCAGGGAGCGGGGGCCAAGGGCTGCCCGAGCCTCCCCGTGAGCTCAGCTGCGGCGAAGGCACCCAGGCAGCCCACGAGCCCCACAGAGGGAGGGCCAGCATCCCCCTCCGAAAGTCCCTGGTGTGGCTGCGCTCAGGTGGGGGATGCGACCGCGCAGTGTCCCCCCCCTCCCCAAGAGCGAGCGTCGTCCCCGTCAGGCACAGAGCTGGGGGGGCCCTGGAGTCCCCGAGCTGGCAACAGATGGCTGGAGGCAGCTTGCTGACACCTGCCCCTCCTCTCCACCCCTCTCCTGCCCTCTCCTTTCTTCCCCGTCCGTTTTGTTTGATTTCCCAACACTTTGGGTGAAGCCGGAGGCTCCCACCATGCCGCTCCCCTTGGCCGGAGGGAGCCTGTCCCGGGAGCTGGACCCAAGGGCAGGGAGATGCAGAGGGCTGGCCCCATGGAGGGGGAGCTGCGGATGGAGGGCGATGCTGCGGAGGATGCTGTGCTGTCTCTGCCAGCAGTGGGTTGGGAGTTTGGGGTATGGGGAGCCCCGCTGAGGGCTAGCTTTCCTCTGCTCCACCTGGCCTGGCCGGCTGGGCATGACCTGGAGCCTTCTGGCCTTGGTGGGCTGCTGCCTCACACCCTACAGCCTGAACTGATGCAGGCAGAGGACCACCAGACCAGCAGATGCCCAGAAAAATTCCCACCTTGTCCCTCCTTGCTCCCCCATGGCTTGCTGCAGCCGGGGCAGGGGGGTTCCTTCTGGACGTGGACAAAGTGCAGAGCAGCTCCCCAGCATCACCCGAGCATCTCCAAACACTGCCCGACCCCAACGCTACACCCACCACCACGGCAGTAACCCAGGCCAGGGCGGGTGACTGTTCTCTGTGAGGTTTTATCTCAATTCACCCCAGAAATGGATGCTGGAAAAGCAGCTTCCCAGCCCTGGGCATGGAGCTGGCAGCGACTGCTGCAGGGGACCTGTGGGCAGGGGACTGGCCGCTGTCCGTGATGCCTGGGGGCACCAGGGTTCTTCTAGACAGAGAGCTTTGGCATCAGGGAGGCTGGTGGTGAGGCAGGCAGGCGGGCAGGAATGGGAGTGGGCTGAGGGCTGCGGAATGAGGAGGAGGAACTGGGTCCTGTGCCAGTGCAGCCCTGCAGCGAGCAGCAACCACCCGCTGCCTCTTGATAGCTCCGGTGAAAACCTTCAGGATGGGTTCCAGCAAGGATGAAGGTGCCTGGAGCATCCTTGTCCCACAGCCGAGCTGTGCCCCTGCCCCGTGCAATCTGCCCCTTGCAAACCTCCCTGCCGTGAGAGCATCTACCAGCTGGCACGAGGCGCCTTGGCCAGGGCCCTGAGCTGCCCTGCAGCACTTGAATCTGCAGCTTAACCCCCGCCACGGCTCCTGGAATCCACCCCTGCTGCACCCCAGCTCGGGGCATGGGAGAGGAGAGACGCCCACGCTACCGGGAAGGGAGCCGATGGCGGGGAGCCGACCCGCACCCATCCCGGGTCCCTCTGAACCGCCTCTTCCCCAGTTTCCCAGTGCATTTCTATAAATCAAGCTCTGGCATGCCCCCCTCCCCCGCGGCGGGGTTTGGGGGTCACCTGTGACCCCTGGCAGATGGTGCGGGGACTCCCACCCCTTCCCCAGGAACTGTTGCAGCCGGCCATCTGTCAGGCAGCTCAAATCTCCCCGGTCCTGCCTGGGAGCTGCCGTGCAGCATCTCCACCCTGGGAGCCCGGCTGCCGCCTGCCCTGCCAGCGCAGGGGGTGCAGGCGAGGAGCTGGGACGGGGCGGGGGGGCAAGCGGCTGCCCAGAGCTGGTGGCTGTCCTGCCTGCTGCCCACCCGAATCTGGAGGAGGGGATAAGCAGGGGGAGGCTGAGCATGGAGGGCTGATGGGATCCCAGTGCCTTGGGGGGCTCTTGGGTAGGGCTGGAATCGCCAGGCAGGGGTCTTCTCCCAAGCACGGGACATTGGTGCCCCGGACCAGCCTGGGGGGCAGTGAATGGAGTTACAGTGGGTGTCATCCCGGGGGTCCCGCTGCCCAAGAGGGCTCTGGATTTGTCCCCCAGAGCACGGTGCTGAGGAAAGCACCTGGAGCCCCGCGCAGCCCCAGCTCTGGGCGCAGAGTCGAGGGGTCTCAGGGGACCCACGGCCCCCAGGGAGAGCACAGCTGGGTGAGGAAGGAGGATGCACCTCCCGCAGACACTCATTTCCTCGTGGCGGTCCCCAGCGAGAGGCTGCCTCTGGGACGGAGACCCAGGGGCCCAGCAGCTCGGCCGCCAACTCGGTCCCTGAGTGGGATAATTCCTCGGGGCAGGACCCGTGAGCAGCTCCCCAGGGCTCAGAGATGGCAGGCAGCGAGGCTGAGCCCGCTGCATCCGGAGAAGCTGGACGCAGGGGTAGATAAGGGAAGGTAGGGGACAAGTTTTGGGTGCCACAGTGGAGGAGTCAGTGGCACAGATGGTGGCACTGACCCTGGCCGGCAGAAGCTTGCTTTGCCCAGTATCCTCACCCCTCCAGTGTCCCGCACCAGTAGAGGCAGGGCAGTGAGGGGCTGCTCCCTGGAAGCAGTGGAAGTAAATGAGGACGAGAACCCTGTCTGTTAACATGCCCCAGTCCTGGGGGCTCTCAGCCATCCCCTGTCCCCTGGCATCCCCGAAAGAGGCAGCTCCCCAGTGGGGTGCCCTCCCCTCGGGCAGGCTACAGCACTGCTGTGAGCTGCAAGCACGACTTCGCGGCTGCGGGACCGGCTGCCTGCAGGTAATGGGGGGCTTGCAGCCCTGTGGCCTCCCCACCAGGGCAGGGCTCTCACTGCATTAGCCTTACTGGGAGCTCTGGGGCTGGAGGCTGCAGCCGGAGGGGAAGGGCATGCAGCCTGTCCTGCTGTACCCCACGGGCTGGATGCGGCCCCGGCAGCGCCCAGGGTCCCAACACCCAGCCTGGGCCAGTGCCTGCCCTGGCCCTGGCCCAGAAGTGATGGGGAGGGGGAGCTGCTGATGCGGTAGAGGGCAGGCTGTGCGGCAAGCAGCAGCTCTGGCACGGAGGAGTCAAACGCTTCTCCACCCAGGGTCAGTATTTATTGCGTTCAGAGGTGCTCCTTTCCACTGCAAGTCCCTCCCTTCCCTCTGCTCTTCTGCTGCGACTGGGGAACACCACACTCGATGGGACTGGGGGGTTCCAAGGCTGCTGCCTCCATCCCCTCGCTGCCTCCACGCAGGGCATGGCCACCGCCGTCCTGCCCAGCTCCCTCTGGTACCCTGCACTGGTCCTGCAGCACAGCCATCCACCTCCCACAGCAGGACCAGTCCTGCCCAGTGCCACGGGCCCCTGGTGTGGGGCAGCCCAGGGCCCCAGAGCAGGGCTGCAGTCGTCCCCCCTCCTCCCAGCCTCAGGGCGAGATCACGTAGGCAGTGGCGATGTACTTCTTGCCGTTGCCATAGGTGGACTTGGTCCAGGCGTAGGTCTGGATGCTGAGGCTGTAGCCACCCAGGCTCAGATGACATCTGTGGGGACACAGACTGTGTCATAGCCCTGCTCCATCCCAGAGCCCCGCAGTCGCATCTCCAGGACGCTCTCGGTGTCTGCACACCAGCACTGCTCCATCCCAGAGCCCCACAATCGCATCTCCGGGGTGCTCTCGGTGTCTGCACACCAGCCCTGCTCCATCCCAGAGCCCCGCAGTCGCATCTCCGGGGTGCTCTCGGTGTCTGCACACCAGCCCTGCTCCATCCCAGAGCCCCACAGTCGCATCTCCGGGGTGCCCTCTGCATCCCCACACCAGCGCTGCTCCCTCCCCACCTGCGATGCCCCAGGCCCGTGCCGGGCTCAGGCGCCAACCCGGCTGCTGATCAGGCTCAGGAGGGCACTGCTGGCTCCATGGCCAGAGGACAGACAGATGGATGCAGACAGGTACTTACGCCCTCCCAGGACGCGCGATGAAGCACAACGTGTACAGGCCAAACTCGAACTCGGGGCTGCAGCCGATGAAGGCAGCGCCCACCTCCTTGTAAAAGCCATCCCAGCTGAACTGCAGCCCCAGCACATCGGGGTAGGTGTTCCACTAGAGGAAAGGGGTTCGGGGATCAGACCCCCGGCTCTGCTTGGCTCCGGGTGCAGCAGGGCAGGGAATTCAAGCAGAGCCCATCTGCATATGAAGCCAGGCATCCTCACACCCTCTCCAGGGACAGACCCAGAGCAGCTTTCAGCTGGTCTGAATGGCTGCCAGACAGAGCCCCCCCAGTCTCAGGTAGTTTGGGAGCTCCTTTTGCCCATTGCATCGTCTTTTCTGGGCCGTCCCACCCTGCCTCCACCCCAGAGTCCACACAGGGAGGCAGAGGGGACGTGGTAGGGTGGGCATCTCTGGTGCTTCTGATTCGCCCCATCTGGGATGCGGCCGATTCGGGATGCTCCCGGCGGGTGCAGCACCACCAGCTGCGGACCCTGCACGACCACTTACCGGCCCGTTGAAGTTGTGGCTGAAGTAGTTGACGATGCCCTGCTTTTCAAGGAGGTAGAAGCGAATCCAGTTGTGAAATCCAGACACTTTCCCTTTTTTCACCTCCCCTAAACACAAGGGAGACCCTGGTGTGAGCCCCCCGGCCCGGCGCTGCCCGGCACCCCCCATTCCACCGGCGCAGGCTCTACCTGAGAAGACGTGCTCAAAGCCACTGGAGTCCCGCTCGCCTTCGCTTCTGGAGTAGAGGCCAAACCACATCTCCTTCAAATCGGCGACAAACTCCCGCTCGGAGCCGTAGCGGTCTGCAGGCAAGGCGGTGTGGTGGAGAGGTGGGAGCAGTGTCCCGGGATGGGAGCACCGGGAGAGGCAGAGCCGGGGTTCCCCCCCATCCCCGACCCAGTCCTCTCCCTCAGGAACCACTGAGCTTTGTCCTGCTCGATTCTCCCATGTCTCTCTCCTCGAGAGCCCGCTCCCGTGCTCCTCCAGCCTGCATCCTCCCGGGTCATCTCCCACCCAGCTGCGGCTCTCCTTTTGGATGCCCAACATCCAGGGACCCCATTCCCCCTGGCCAGTCCTGCCCTGCTCCACACTCACTTTTTTTATGGAGGAAGGCGAAGAGTTTCTTCATGAGCTCGGTTTTCATCACCTCCCGGAGGAAGTTGTCCTGCTCCCACAGCTCCTCCGCCGTCACATCCTCCTCCCTGCCAGTCACCCTCTGGTAGTTGTCCAGCAGTTTAATGAAGCTTGCGTAGGTGGGTTTGGAGAAGAGCTCCTCATTGACGTATTTGTAGAGCCTAGGAGAGCGCAGAGTGCAGGTCCCCTCCAAAACCAGCCCTGCACCCTGCCTGGCTGGCTGGTGGTGGACCCGTGCCACCCCCCGAGGATGCTGGTGCGCACTCACGGCTGCGGGGAGCGGTCCTCCCGGTCACCCGTCTCGTCGGGGGAAGCCTGGTACTGGGGGTTAATGGCGATGTCAGTCGGCCGGGCTTTGTTGTGATCTGCCTTGTAAAGCTGCTCGGAGATGTGCAGGAGGTCCTCGTCGGTGATGGCGTCCCAGCTGGTGGAGAAACCCTCTGCAAGGAGAGGCAGGAGGCTGGCAAGAGCAGGCAGCAGCTCCTGGGGCTGCAGGTTAGCTGCCCACGGAGAAGCGAGGGTGATGCAGCACCTGATGCCGCACCGATGCACGGGCGTCACGACTCTGGGACACCGTGAGAGCCAGGTGCTCAGCACGGAGGGTTAAGAGGTGCAGGGGTGGCAGGGGCATCCCACCCCTCACCAACCCCATGCCCTGGGGAGAGCTGGCTACAGGGCTGCAGGCACTGCAGGAGCCTTTCGTTAAGCACTGGGTGAGCTGGGAAGCGTCAATCCCCATCTCCCGGGCTCAACGCTGCTCTTTGCAACACACCCGTTGGGATCAGCCCCATCTCGACCTCCCGCATTTTAGGTGCGTGGTGACCAGGGGGTGCAAACAGCAGCTCGCCCCTGCTTTTGGCCGCTCTGCACCTGCCTGCTTCACCCAGCTCTGGTGAAGGGCGATAACGCTGCTGGTAGACAGGCAGGCGGTGCCGGGGCTCTCGCTGTGCCGTCTGCTCAGCAACGACACGCAGAGGCTTGGAACGGCCGGCGACAGGGCGGTACGGGCATGCACACGGCCAGAAACCAGCACGACGCCCCGCTGCCATTGACCCCCAAGAGCCACGGGTGGCAGAGGAGCGAGCTGCCCCAAGGCGCGCGGGGTGAAACCGGGCGGTGGTTTATTGCCCTTGCTCAGAAGGAGGAGATACTCACCGCTGGCGCGGGTGTGCGCTGCCTCCTCAGCCCATTCTCCACCTGCACGGAGCCAGAGGGAAGGAAAAGGAGCTGAGCGATGGAGTCACGGGCTGGGGGCCGCCCAGGACCACACACACCCCAATGCACAGAGGCAGAGACATGCGTGCAACCAACCCCTTTGCACCCTGTAGCTGGGCGCTGGCAGCCTTGGGGGTGAGCAGCCCCTGCAAGCCTCCCCGCCGCCCGAGGGTGCTCACCGGGTCGGCAGTGCCTGTAGTAATCCTCGCAGCAGTTGTGGTACCTCTCGCAGGCGGCGTTGCAGTGGCACTCATCCTCCTCGCTGTAGGGCTCCTCGCAGCGTCCCTTGCAGGAGTCAGGGGCCGTGTACAGGTCTTTGGGAGAGAGAAACAACAGTGTGGTCCGCGGGATGGACTGACCACCCTGCCCCATCCAGCCTGCAACCTGGGACCATCCTAGAAGCTGTGCTAAGGCA